>CATIWM010304840.1:0-20418 GCA_949671775.1 Mallotus repandus
GTCTAATTGGCAATGAGAAGATAATATCAAAATTTGATATTATCTAAAACTCCTTTCAAGTCTAAATGTGAAAATCCCAATTATGAACATTTAGTTCTCATAAATTGTGAGTGACCTCTAGCATCAATATCACAACTACCCTAATTAGAAATGAATGCATGTATTGATTCAAATGAACCTTTTGGTCATAATTGCCGTGCACTAGAATCCCTTCATTAGAAGATCTCGATATAGCCTAGAGTCAAGGTTTAGTAAAACTCTAATATCTATATCATATGTCCTCATCTCAAGTCTAATTCTTGATAAAACATAACAAACACTAGAAACACTTTCTAGCATTGAAACTCTTTCAAACTATGTCCTGTTTGTCGTGGCCAGGAACTTATTCATCAAGAACACACTTAGATAGCATAGGATCTTATCTCGGTTCACTCTAGGCAGTGAATCCCATCTTGGTCGAACACTCATCCCTACATTTAACTGACTAGGGCCACCATAGGCCATATACTCATGTGTGATTAACACAGGTATGTAAGCGATAGTAAATCCTAGCCACTTAAATGTGGATGACCATGTCACCTCATGTCAAAGGACTATATGCACTATTATGACCTAGATTGTGATCGTTAACTACAAGTGAATATCCTCGCGATCACAAATCTAACGTCATGTTCTATCCACCCATCATATGAGTATAACGTCATGTTCGATCCACCCATCACATGAGTATCTACATGTCTATTCTGATATCTCATATCAAGTAGCATGAAACTCACTACCTCCCACTATTAGTATCCCATACTAATCAAGGAAAATAGATAGACTTGATAGTCAAATTATTATTACCCAAATATTAATTTATCGACTATGAATAATTTTATAGCATATGTACTAAATGAATTTGTAGCTCATATTATCAACTTTTGATAATAGATTCATTTAACATTATGCTAATGAGTGAATATTTAATTAAATAAACACTTTAGATAAAAGAATATTCTTTATTGCCATTTGAAATTACAATGTCAAAATATGTGATTGGCCTCTTGGGCATACCACTAGTGCTAACAGCAATCACAATTTGAATATGTTTATTCTTTGGAAAAGTAGTGAATACTTTTTATTGTAGCTACAAAAGTATATCAACTCTCTTCCTATTGTTCACAATAATTTCCTCTATCACATAAAAGCAGTCATCAAAGATAAATGTGGTACTGGAAATGAAATTTCTATGGAAACTACTCTCTTTCTTATAATATATATGGGGTATTTGTTTCTAATAGTCTACTTTTTTCTTTTATTCTTATGTAGACTAAAGCTTGAGCACACATGTTCAATGTGTTTGATTGGAATTTGTTAGATCAAAGGGTTTTAGCAAAAATAAAAAATCTGAGTGTTTCTAAATTTAGGTACAATTCTTGTTGTAAATTAAATATACATTTGTTAAATACATTAATACTTAATCTTCTTTAATAATGATGAAGAATGTTTTATTTTTGGCCAAAATAGACTAGCAATTTCATTAGAGGATGTTTATTTTTTTTCTGGGCTGCAAATTGATGGTAAACCAATAATGATTACTGACCCAAAATATCCTAATCAAGTGTGTTTAAATATTTTGGGCCATATAAGTCCAGAAGATAAGCTAAGTTGGATAACTCTAAAATGGCTTCGGAGAAAATTCATGAGAGTTTTAGAGAATATTAAGGAGAATGACCAAGAGTTATTATGCTATATTAGGGCCTAATTCCTATTTATCCTCAAGTATATTGTGTTCCCTAGCACCTCACGTACCCAAGTAGCAGTAACCTATTTGCTTTTTTTGGAGAACCTAGATACATTTGTTGTGATGCATGGGGAGCAAGGATTCTTACATATTTTCTTAGTAGAATAAAAAAGCAAGAAAAAATGAAATATATATATATATATATATATATATATATCTTTTGTGTTTTATTTTTTAATTAATAGCTAACCTGATTTTGCTTTAGATGTTTCCACTTAACAACTAACCTATTTTTGCGCTCTAGATATTTTTGATGGAACATTTGCCTTCTGTGACAAGGGGACTTAATTTGGATAAGCATTATGGGAAACCTCAGGATCTCCTTTATATTATAGGGTGGTTAGAATTACTTAAATCTTAATGAAAACATAATCTTAAGAAAACCAAATTTTATGAGTTGTTGTCTTATGCTAATATGGAGGTACATAGACCCATGCTATGATTTGAACATGCTAAAGTTAAAAGTATGCTCTGAAGTGAAGCTTGCTTGGCTAGTATCAGGATTATATTAAACTGACATTTATTAACCTTTGTAAAATACATGGAGACCATATGAGTAAAACCAGCAAATTGGACATTTGAGAATTTTTTATTCTCGAATGGTCTTAATTGGTTTAAACAGTCTATCTTAGTATCAGCATGATCTTATACCTCACCAACTTGGTATTCATGAAGTGGATATTCCTCAGTTATGGGAGAGAATTAAAATTGAAGAAGAATGCAAAAGTGGGCCTTCATGGAAGAACTAGTTGGTAAAATACAATGATTACATATGTGAATAGATTAAGGATACGACTCATGCGTGAAAGAGGCTTCTCTTGGTGAGTTGTGATCACTGTTGTTTATAGAAAGTATAATACTTGACACTAATTTGCTTTTTTATAATTATTGTGAGTACCAATTTTGTGCTTCCACTAATACCACAGGAAGCTACCCCTGTGGAAACCTCTTCTACCATGCCATAAAGCTTCTTACGGTGAATCTCATTCAGGTATTAGCAGCCACAAGCATATACAACAATCAATAAGGATGTCTTACCTACTTCTAGCTACATACCCCATAATATAGGTATTAGTGATATATACACTTATCCCCTAAATTTAGAAAATAATTTTAAGAATATTCACCAGTACAGGTAGCCACTAGCACATGTATCCACTAGCACAGGCAGCCATTAGCACAGCCAGCCAGCCTACTTCCATCCATAGACCATATAATACTGAGTTACCTCAAGCACAGGCAGTCACCAGCATAAGCAGCCATCCTACTTTTAGCCATAGGCCTTCTAAGGCTATGAAGTAGTAGACAATCACTAGTATAGGCAAGTAACCTACTTGCAGCCATGGTTCCTCTAATACTAAAGAGTTGCCATCCACTTCATCCACCAGCAGGGATAATATTGAGTTTCCTTTTGAGTTAGATGGTGACAACATGCATTTAGAAAATTTTGAGAGTGTTACCATAACAGACAAGTAGCCTACTTCCAACTAAGGGCCTTTAATACTAAGGAGTTGCCATCCACTTCAGCCTCTAACAAGGATAACACTAAATTGCCTTTCGGGTTAGATAGTGTCAACATGTAATTAGATAATTTTGAGAGTAGCTTTGTTGGTACGCTTCAATAAACTTTATGAGTAGCTCTATTTTTTTTGTAGGGTTTTCAAAGAGTAAAGAAGTGGAATACGTGAGCCATGATTTAGCAATCTTAATTTTAGTCAAACGTGTTATGACCTTAGCATTTTTTTATTTTTTTGATTATGTACATTGTACTTGTAGATGAGATACAAGGAATACATGAACCAATAGTATAAATGAACCACAATCTATTGTTTATCATCATGATGAAAAGGGTTGTCAAGATCGCAATGTGTTCATAATCCACTAGACAAATAGAGTTCCTCATTAATAAGATAAATAACTTTATTTTTTTCTAATCTTTGCATGTCCTCTCTAACTTTTTCTTTCCTTGATTATAGTTTGTTATATTAGTTATTTTAAGAAATGATCATGCTTGAAGACCACAAAATCTGAACTCTTAAAATAGGTTTATCTTCTAAGAAAATAACATAAAAAGACAAAAGTAGCTTTCTGTTCCGGTTTTAATCTCACAAAAGTTCCAAGAAAGGTTTTGCTAAATCTTTTATTTAATTTTTCTTTTTATTTCTTCTTTTGTCTTTATTTATTGAGCTTGATGATGCATAGTTATTTCTATGGGTGAGAATAGGCAATTTGAATCTTTAAATGCAAGAGCTGAGTTTTCTTAGAATGGAAAAAATATCAAGTTAAAAGTTATTGCATGAAGACTTGAAAATTTGAACTCTTGAAACTGGTCTATAAAAAGATAAAAGCACCTTTTCATTCCCAGTTTAATCACACAGAAGTTCCAAGAAAGGTTTTACTAAATCTTTCATTTAATTTTTTTATTTCTTCTTCTCTCTTTTTTCATTGAACTTGATGATGCATAGTTATTTTTATGGGTGAGAATGGTCAATTTGATTCTTTAAATGTAAGAATTGATTTTTCTTATAATGGAAAAAATATCAAGTTGAAAGTTGTCAAATTGCACCAAAAGAATGGATTTTCCAGAACCAATAAGACCCATAACAATTATGATCTTACCAGGCTCAGCATAGTCATTAAGTATGTTGAGCAATCTTCTTATAGGTCTTTCACTAAAATTTGGTAGCACAACTTTTAAATCTTCCTGTATATTAAATACATACATTTTTCTTCATATTTTCTATCATGAACACATTGATTTTATATGGTGCACTTAGAGAATTTTATTAAAATCATGAAATTAAATATGAGGGAAGTAACTTGTAAGTTTAATACAAATGGGATGTTTAGGGGATGTGCTATTGAAGATGGGTTCATGGAGGTTGGCATTTAAGATTAAATGCTTTTGTATTGCTTGTATGGTGAGTGATATAAAAAGCTCAATTAATCTATGCTATTTAAGTGAAAGTAGAATAAATTAGATGTAGAATTTAGATGTATAAATGTCATAAAGATAGAATTTGGAAGTGCTAGTTTCAACTGATGTTGAAATTGTCTAGATTAATTTAAGAAAAAGTTCATTTGGGTTGTTTGTGAATAATAATTTTTTTTATCAAGGAAAGTTTTCTACTAAGTAGAGAGCATTGGTTGAATTTTCTTTTCAACATTTTTTTGTTGACTGCTGTGTTCTAACTAGGTGGTTCAGGTTGCATATTTCTTTTGTAATGAAGTTTAAGGTCTCCACCTGGTAGAAGTGCCATAGCTAACTTTTCTTCCATATATTTTTATTGCAGAAATAGAAATCAAGTATGACATGAAGGAAGGACTTTCAACAATTCTATTTATTAATTGAAAATTCAAATTGTATTTTGAAAATATACAATTGGACTTTTGTAATTATGACTCAAGTAAAATATATGTTGGAATTTTTTTTAAGTTATGAAGATGGTGGGTGACATTGAAAACATTATGATAAATATCTAAAATTATGTACTAGTTAGAGAAATATCTTCATTTTTATTAGGATACATACAAAATTAAAAAATTATGACTAATTATGTTTATAGTTTTTGTTATATTTTATGTGTACTATCAATTTAATTATCAAATATTTTTTGAAAATATATTATTTATTATTTATTGTAGTTTCTTGAATATTATATTACATAGTCTATAATTTTATTGTCAAATATTTATTTTATTTTGATATTATAATAAAAAATTTTGAAAGAAACATTGAATATTAAAATGCAAAAAAATATAAATATAAATTTCTTGTGAAACAAGAAGTAATGTTTTCAAACATAAAAATTTACTTCCATATTTTCCTTGTCAACTATGCAATGGAGAAGAAAAAAATCATTTAATGAGATATCTTTGTTGCTCTACCCTTTAGTGTTAATGAAGTAGGAGAGGAGACATTAAGAGTACCATGAGGCCTTGGACTTGAGAGATATGGATTTGGTGTGGCTGAGGGTGAAGGAATCAGAGTTTGGCTTGGAATGCTTAACCTAAAAGGAGTGGTAAGACCAATTTGAGAAGGTTTTATTATGCTCACCTTGATGAAAGCTAAAAAGATTGTCAAAATCAAGGGTGGTCTTAAATCGATCTCTCTCTTCCAACTTGGATCTCATACTATTTAAGGGATTATTTGCATCAATATTATTTTAGTCAAACAGTGAAGGTGGAAAGAAACTCAATAATAAGTGAATAATAGGTTTGTAAAATTTCAAAGGCCATATTAAATAATCCTATTTGATCTAGAGGAGTTTTAGTTTTATCCTAATAACTAAGACGATCTAAGGTAACTTTAGACATGTACCTTAGAGGAATTATGGTCCTCTTTGAGAATTTATTCACTCTTGAATAGTTTTGGCTTGGGAGTATGATGTTGGAGGAGTCTTCTCTGGTTGCTCTCCTTAAGGATTCTTCTTTTATCGTTTGTTTAGGAGCCATAGTAGATGTGAATAATGCAAAGAAAATATGGAAAGAATGTGTACAAAAATAGCTTTCAAAGGGAATAAATAATAAAAGTAATAAAGTGCAAATATGCAAAGAGTTTTTCAGAGCAATTTGAGAAGAATGGAATTTAATGTGAAAAATACATCTAAAAGGGGGTGGTTTTTATAGAGTTTTGATGACTCTTAACCACCCTCAGATGAGTTTTAATGATTTTCAGTCTCAAAAATTTATCTCTTAATGACTACTTATCCTTTCGAAACAAGAAAATAAAAGTGACCATTTTTTTTCTTATTCTATCAGGATGCTCCTCATAATCGTGAGCATCCTATTACAACCATGAGCGACATTCATGATAGTTTCCTTATGATCATGAGGAGGATCATAAGCGTATCTACCATAAAGGTGAATAACTGTCACAATTCTTTAAGTTTAAGTTCAAGCCATGACCATATTTTAGTTTGATCATTTAAGTTTCAAAAAATTTTCAATTAAGTCCTTCTAAAGGACTAAATTATTAGGTGTTTATACTTTTAAAACAAGGACTATTTTTGCTAAAATGATGCAATTTTGTAGAAATTTCTTTGATTATGCAAATGCACCAAGTTCTCTTTGGACGCTTTAATTTTAGTAATCTTATTGATAAAATAAATAAATTGATTTTATTAATTTATCAATAACGAGTTAAAAATGCACTAATGCAAATTATGCAACTTTGGATGCCTCAATTTTAATCAATTAACAACCAAGTCCAATCACAACAAGTCACATACACAAATTAAATTAATTAATTCAACCATTTCAAACTAGAATCATCTAGCATACCAAGTTCTCGTTTAATAAAGTTCAAAAGTTTTTCATTAAGAGGTTTAATAAAAATATCCACTAGTTGATTCCTAGTATTAATAAATTCAAGTACCTTATCACTACACTATCTTTAAGAAAATGATATTTAACATCAATGTGTTTGGGCTAAGAGTGTTAAATTGGATTTTTAGAAAGGCTAATAGTACTTATATTGTCATCTTTTTATAGAAATGCGATCAATATCAATGCCATAGTCCTTTAGTTATTATTTTTGTACAAAACTTGTGAGCAACAACAACTAGCTACCACATACTTAGTTTTGGTGGTGGATAAGGCAACTAAAACTTGTCTCTTGCTAAATCAAGAAAATGGACATTACCTTAACATTTAACAAATTTTAGAAGTGCTTTTTCTATCTAGTAAGCTGTCAGTAAAGTCCATATTCGAATAACTAATCAAGTAAAAAGATATATTCCTAGGATACCAAAGTCCTAAATACAAATTGCCAATAAGATATTTAAAAATTCTTTGGATGGAATTTAAATAAGACTCTTTAGAACATGATTGAAAATAAGCATATAAACATATAGCAAATATAATATCAGGTCTAATTGTAGTTAAACAGAGGGAACCCATCATACCTTTATAGCGCTTTCCTCAACCGACTTTCCATTATTATCTATTAGTGAAGCAATATAAGTACAACATGCAATTGGATGTTATAAGCATGATTTGGAAACTTCTAAGTAAAAATAAAGGGAAACCTTTTTTGAATATTCAGTTGATAGTTTGGGAAGGCCACTAAGATGAAAGATAAACCCTTAAAATAATGAATAGTTAGAAATATTGCCTCAAATGGGGATATATATATTGTAGGCTCACTATCCAAGTTTCATAGCCCTCCATCATGCAAGTAGCAAAATAGAAGATAAAAAGTCAATAATCTAGAGTTAGATATCGCATGCCTCAACAGTTTAGTAACATTATTTATGCCCCCAAAACAGCTAAAGTCAATATGCTGGAGATTTTCTTACAATGGGGGTGAATGTGGTTACCCAAACCTTCTTCAATTGGATAAGATTCTTTAATTTTGACATTCCACTATCCAAAGTGCTCCAAAGGTTATAATAAAAGAATCTCCTAAGGCCTCATAAACCGAAGCCTTTGCCTGATCCACTACCCCCAAACATCAACACTTGTTTGTTTTGCCACTTCCATTAAATGTTGAGGCACACCATTGTTGCATATAATACCCTTATAAGAGAGTTTATGATTTAATTAATTCAAGTAAAATTCAAGACCCGAAAAAGAGGCTAGTGTACAAAATAATATTTAACCTAATTATAAAAATGTACCACTATTAGCTCCCAAAACCAAAACTGTAATAACCCGAATTAATATGGTTATTAATGTAATTATTTTATTATTATCATTATTACTACTATTGCTATTCTACTTAATATTATTATTATTATAATATTTGTTGTGAGTGGTATTGTTATTATTAATATAAGTGTGTGTGTATGTGTGTGTATGTATGTATGTATATATATATAGGGGGACAACGGGGCATGGACACATGTATTGTGTCCATGATTAAAAAGGAAGAATTGGTCTGTGTAGTAAAAAAAAAGAGGGAAACGACAAGAATTTGAGTTTCTTGGCTGGAAAATTTTGTTTTAACACCAAAACTTTTCTTCTCCTCAGTTAACCACCCAAACAACCTCTAATTGACCCTAAATTTGAACCATAGCTTCTTCTGACTCTCTTCTACACTCCAGTAACTATTATTTTATGAAAAACTACCAAAAAATGTATAGTTTTGGCCAAGAATAGTTGGCCTAAATTTCACCATTTCTCACTGTTCCGACAACTTTTAACTTCCATGATTGCTTCCATCGTGTTCCTCTCATCACTAGGAGTCTATAGCCACTAACCATGCATCTGATTTCGTCTAATTTAATTTTCCATGAATTTTTTAGGTAAATTATCTTTAATTTTTTGATCTATGAATTCCATGCATTTGAGGCTTTAGATGTGTTCTACTAATTATTAAGAATATGCTGATATATTCAGTTTTGCTGGGTGATACTTTTTAGGTGAGAAATCATGTGGGTCCCACTCGAACTTTGGCGAGTAAATAGTACCGACCCGAGAAAAATTTATGAAACTATTTGTAATAAATAGTATAAATTATGGTGATCATTTTACGTAAATAGAGTTTAGTCTATGGATTTTGAGAAATAAATCTCAGAAAGGTTATGGAGGAAATTATTTAATTTCCATTTAAATTAGTTAAATTGTCGGAGATAATCCTTAAGCCTCAAAATTTATCGTTTAGGGCGTTCGTAAGTCAATTTATATGATTGCAGCATTTTTATAAATTTTATTGAATTTTTGGGAGTTATTAGGAATTTATTTGATAATTATTCATATTATATATAATGTTTATTATAGAGTATACCAAAGCGGAAACATCAGGTAATAGGTGGCCGAACACGTTTGCCTGCGCACTCCACTTGTAAGTTAATATTTTGAAATGTGTGTTAGAATCATGCATAAGATATAGATTGATTTATTATATTTAAGAAAAGGATTCAATTAAAGAATTTATATTTCCAAAACTTAAATATTGATAATGTTGATTTTGATATTTTAAAATGTTGATTATGTTTTGATTATATTCAAGGCTATTTTGCCATCATTATTTTATTATGATTAGTTAATTATAATTAAAAAGGAAATTTAGTTAAAGAAATTATATTTTAGCATTCGAAATGCTCATCATATTGATTTTTATATCTTAAATATGTTGTTTATGTTATGATTATTATTAATGCTATATTGCCATTATTTTGTTATTATGATTATTAATTATAAAGATATTGTGGGGAATAAAATAAAAGTATTTCATTCCTAATTATTATATTTTCTGGAAATTTTACTGTCTATTTATATATAGAAAGAATTTGGAAAAGATTGGTAAAACGGGCTACCTGATAGATGTTATTAGAACCGTGTGCACATAGGTAATGATTATTGAGTCCGACCCTTGTTGAGAAATTTAATTGTGAAGTTCGGTTGATACATAGCTTGCGAGCGTATGGTTTGAGAGGCCCAGTTGTTGCATAACTCTCGGGCATATTTTGATTGAATATTTACTAGGATCGGTGGCTCGGTTGATGTTTAGCTCTCGAGAACCGCCCGTAAATATTGGAATAAGAGACTGACTACGGCTGGTAGCTGGTGTAAGCTTAATTCTTGGGAACCAACAGTCATTGGATAAATAAGAGAGCCAAATGGATTTTAGCCTGTTTAGGGTTCTACCACCAATTTCCACCTAAATTATTTAGTTAACATTATTTTATTATTTTATCTTTTTATCATATATTTGTTTAATTAATTGGTATTTGGAAGTTATGTTTTTAATAAAGTTACCAAATGAATATTTGGTGTATTTATATATATCCATATTTTAAAGGATTTATATTTGGATATATTTAGTATTTGGTAGTTTAATGATTTTCTTTAAATTCAATTTTATAATAAATATTTCAAATAAATTTTTAAATAAAAGAAGGTTTTCAAACTAGTATACATTTCTTTATACTAGCTTACTCAGTGAGGTTTGACTCCCCTCAAATTTTTCTAGGATCTTGGGAGTCTACAACTAGTTATTCTAGTTTGCGCCAGAGTCAATCTTCATCGACTGCCTTATGTAGGCTATTTTAATGTTATTGTTGTATATGTACTATGTGTAGTTATCTAGACACCACAATAGTTTGGAAGATTTTTATTTAATATGTTTGCATTATTATATGTTTAAATTATATTTTGATATTTTATGGATAAACATGTTCTGTAAGATATTGATGTTGGGTTGATAATGATTTGGTATTGAGTTTTGGAGTAATGGTGATTATGTATACATATTGGGAGTGTTTATTTATATTTGAAGGTTTTGGATTTTCTTCTAGTATAAGGGAAACTCTGCCGGATTTTTCTTAGAAGTTTAAAATTATTTAATTTTTTCGTAATAAATTGCTTAAGGCTTACTATGGGTTTCAGAAGTTTCATGCTTTTCGATTCGCTTCTGCTGGTCATGTGCCCTTAGAGTTCGAGTTGTGATAAACACTATCGACTTAAAAACTACCAAAGTCCCATTTGATGTAGTTCTTTCAACATTTTCAAGAAGCATAATAAGAAAGAGAGTTGAAGGAAACTAGAGAATAGAAAATGGTGAACGAATACTAAGAGAACAATTCAATGATTAAGCTTGAATTAGATTATAAAGGGGATGAAGATTTAAATCTTTTAACTTATCTCTCTTGAGGAACTTTCCAAGGGGGCTGCATTTTGCTAACTATATAAGGCAAAAATTTTGGTAATATGACTAAGCTATTCCCTCAAGAAGAAATTTTTACCATGGGTCATGTGAGACAATGCATTTGGTGAATATTAAGTGCTTGGATTTATTAGGATAACTTTTGGAAAGTATGATTACAAAGTCAAGTATAATGTGCCATCATCATCCAACATTCTTATTAAATTCAGTGTGCATATTATTGCATAGAGTTTAATGACAAAGAGACTATGGGAGTTAGGAACTAGATAGAGAAATGGATTTTCCTTAGAGGAATAGACACATGGCATGATTCTAAGGAATAATTTAACACCATTACTGGGAAAAACGAGTGGAGAGCTTACTGAGGGAGTTAAGGATGGCATTTGGAGCAAGGAAGTGAGTAAAGTCCTTCATATTAAAAGTAAAAAGATAAATAGATATAAAATTATCTATGAAGATTAGAGAGTCAAGAAATAATAGGTTATTGATCTAAATAATACGACATGAAGTGGGAGGCATTACTAACAAATTAAGAGAGTGAAGGGAAAAGAAGTGGTAAAAAGGACAATGCTATAATAGTTAATGAACAAAACATAGTACTAAAACAACTTAAGAAGACTTAAGGCCATAATCGCATTTAGAATTTAATTATGGCATTTAAAAGCACAGGGATGCCCTAGTCAGAGTCCCTAAACAATGTTGAAATCCTTACAGGAGATATGATTGCTTCATTGAGTAAGACCTCATAGTGGGCTATTTAAAGTAGTTGTCATTGTTAAAGAAACTGAATCTATGGTAGAGTTGCTTGAGGATTTCTCATAGACTGCTCCCTTAGTTCTGGTATACATTGAGCTCCCTTGGGTTACCTTAGCCTCATTTACAGTATGAATATTTATGGCCCTTGAAATTTGTTAAGGAATCATTACTCTAACATTGAGGTAGCCATTATTACGATGGTCCTCAGGAGAATTACTTGACTCCTCCTTTACGAGATGTGTTTCATATTACTCTTTAATTTGAACATTATTAAGATCATTAACTACTTAAAGAACTATTTGAGGAATTATTGAAAATGCCCCTAAGTTCTTCTAAGGTATTTTTTGTTGGCTTAGTGTTCTAGCTTTTATTCTTAGAGCTTTTGTTGAATTTGTGATAAGTCCATATTTTGAGTTATTATTTAATTAGTTTTATTTATTATTGTATGATTAAGTGGTAGTTATTGAATAAAATAATTTAAATTAGGATTATACTTAGTAATTATGCATTCATATATAGAATTAAAATATAGGTTATAGTATTTTATTATGTTTTAGAATGCATTATCCTTATAGGTTTAGGATTAGTTTCATATAATCCATAACTACTTAGGATTAGATTTGTATTTTATGTGTTTGAATTGATTAATATGGATTCTAGATACTTTTGATATTATCTTTCATATTTTGTAAGGTTAATATAGTTAGAGGTTGATTAGGATGCTTAAAGGACTTAAAAGAAACAAATTCAGGCTTAGAAAGAAGAGCTAAAGTCATGCATAATCGTGCCAACATAGAGTCTGCGAGTGGAATTAAAAGCCTGAGCTATATACCCTTTGGCAGGGCTATGGCAACATTATTCTAAAAGCATGTGTTGTCGTGCTTAGGTTTGTGTCAACATTATGTCTACGACTACTATGAAGACTTAAAAAGTGTGCATGGCCATGCCAAGTTGTCCAAATTCAACTAGGATACAACTTTTAAAGCTAAGTAATATCAAACTTTAACAAGAATAATTTGCTCTATATAAAGGACTTTTAGAGCATGGAAAACATAATTCATCATTATCTAGATCATCATTCTACTCATTTATAATATTTATACATCAAAATTTAGATTAGGTTTTAGTATAGAATTCAAGATTATAAGCAAGGAGTTCAAGCGAAGGAGCCAAATTCTAAAGGAGAAAAGGGATTTTCTTTCATCTTCTTATTTTATAATGTTGTTCGAAAACATTTTTATGGTTTATATTCTTGTAATTATTGTCATTCATAGCTAAATTCATTACGTGTTAGGGTGATCTTAATAGCCTAGGGATGTATTAAGCTTATGCTTTCTTTATAATTTAATTCAAGTTTCTTGCATATATATTTTATTATTGTGCTTAATGTTATGCTTTCAATTTAGTATGCATGTTTGCATAAGTTAAGTATATTAAGATCGAGAGATGAATATGCTTCGGTACTGTAATGTTAATAATTGAATTGAAATTGGTTAAGTGTTTGGTGACTGATAGGAGATATTCACTTAATGACCTAGAATAAAATCTATTAAGTTCAAATTGAGTAGAGATAACTTTTGAATGTTTAGTATTACATGTTTTACCTTATGCTTAACTTTAGTTTAGGATTCATTATTTTAACTTAAAAAGGTGAGAGTCCATAAGATTAGATTGATAATTAAATTAACTAAATTACCTTAAAATTGCTTAAAAGAGAATTATAAGAACTTAAGTGGTGAGCATCATATACATAGCTTGAGATAGATTGTAATGTTGAGGTTTAAAGTTAATCCAAGTAAAAGGTGAAACTCTAGAACATGTGTTCATATCATTGATTGTTTTCACAAATTAATTTGATTTTATCAGTTTAAGTTTTATTAAATTTAATTTTGTTTTCTTTGTTTTAAAATTAAATAATTTGTTTAGACAAATAATTAATTAAGTGAATTAATACTTGACAGATAATCTCTATGGGAACAATACTCTATCACTATATTATTTGAACGATCCATATATTTGTGGGTTTGTACACATCAATTTGTATGAAGGCTTTCTAGAGATACTCTAGGAACTTAGTATGCTCCTCTTCCATTTTTTTAAATTTCCATTTTATTTTCCTCTATTATTTTAATTTTTTTTTTAAATTTCAATTTCTAAATCATCCATAATAAATTTGAAATAAATGCTCCATCATACATACATTTCATGATACTTAACTACTTGGAGGAGTTAGACTCCATTTATCATACGCTTTCTAATACTTAATTTCTTTCTCTAGATTCATATCAATTATCCTATTAGATAGGGGTGGCTACGATCCATGAACCATCAATTTTGGTTCGAAACAGCAGATTCACAATTCTATGAACCATCGGTCTTGGTTCGGAACGGGAGATTCACAATTCCACTTTTGGTGAAACCAGACCAGAGCCTGCCCCATTCCGATTCAAGATCGGTTCCAGTTCGTTCAGTTTTGATCCGGTCGGTTTCAATTTGATTTAGACGGTTTAACAAATTTATTATTTTTTTTTTAAAAATTTGGTTTAGAACCGAAATTGGCCATAGGTTGATGAGTGGTCCTCCTCGATTTCGAATTCATTAGAGGCCGATTCTAGATTTAACTAGTTTCAATTTCGATTTTAACCAAACCGGTTCTAATCCAATTTTGGACCATGGCCAACCCTACTATTAAAGCATGTATGAAAAACAATATTAATGCTTTGTTGTCACAACGCATCCATCTGTGCTCGTAGACAAGTATATCTATTTTGGCCTTTGAAACTACGAGTTTGAGCGTATATATTTGTAGTCATATATATTTTTGGAGGAGTTATAAAAATAGAATTTGTAGTCAGCTTTGCTCCCTACTCAATATGCATGACTAATTAATTCCGAAAATATGAAATAAACCGAAGCTAAACTCATTTAAAAGGATATCTGAACCCAACCTAATTTAGGAAAAAAATTTACTTAAACTAGAATTTGACCTTATAATACTAAGTGAATGAAAAAAAGCACTCAAATAAAAATCTCTAGCCATAAGATAATAACAGAGAAATGTTGTTATTGATGATGATGTTGATGATTATGGTGGTGGTATTGATGATGATGATGATGAATGGCCATATATGTCAAATAAAAAAAAAGTGGCATCCAAAATCCACTTTTAAGGCAAGTTTTCTGTTGTATAGATTTTGGATTGGGAGGGGGGAAGAGGGACCATCAGAAAGCAGAAAAAGCTAAAAGAAAATAGGGAAGAGGGACCATTTTTTTGCACAATCAAGTCATCAGTGTGTCAATTTACATGCCATGTGGTGACGATATGCCTCAATCATCTACTTTCTATAAGTTGATTCACATTTCATAATACCCATTTCCCTTTTTTCTTTATACACTTTTTCTTTTCTTTTTTTTTTTTCCGTTTTACTTTTTCTTAAACTAACTTTTTCAGTTAATTTTTTTTATTTTTTTAACCATGAAATTTTATTTTGAATATATAATTATATTTTTATTATGTTTCGTCATTGATACTTATTTAAACATTTTAATTTAATAATAATTTTAAATACAAAAATTCCCATCGTAAAATATGTTTACACAATTTCTTAAAAATTTTATATCAGTAATTTAACCATTTGAATTAGCTTTTAATTTCATTATATGCTAGTCAATCTTATTTATTATTTCTCATATATTTATTTGTATCCTTATAAAATAATGAAAATCAAAGTTGTCCTCCAATAATAATAGTTTGGATTCCTTCAAAAAAGAATTTAAAAAAAAAAAGAAAAGTATTAGAAAGTGCTCTATACTTTTATGAATTTTTAATTTTAAATATATTACTTTTTATGAATAAAACATATTTAGATATACTTAATTATTTATTTTTAAAAATGATTATTTTAAGAGGTTAATTAGAATTTTTTATTTTGTTGGACAGATTAGTGTAAAAATTACAAAATTTTACTTTTTGCAAATCTATTCAGTTTTGAAAACTTGGTAAAAATATTTTAAATTAATAGATCATTTGTAATAATAATAATAATAATAATAATAATGGCATTAGCGCAAGAGAAGAGAGCGGACAAGATCCCGAGAATGATTTTTTGGTGGAAAGGGGTGTGATGGAGGAACATGCAAGGTTTCTACTAAGGTAGCCAGAAACAGTTTTATTCATGTATGCCGTGCCCTCCATGTTTGCTCCTTTTCCCCCCTCTCCATCCTTTTCTTTCATTTTACATTTTCACCTTTATTATAATGAGAGAAAAATAAATATTTCACCAATTACTTAAACAGTAGAATTTAAAAATTAAGTAAATTATTTTTTAAATTAAATTTATTAAAATAATCTCTACTATAACTATAGGGTAGAGATTTTTGCACTCCATTTGAATATTTATATTAGATACAATGACTTTAATACCCTTCAATCTAAAATTAAATTTCTATCAACTTAATTAATATTTACAAAATATTTCTTTTCATTATCTTATTTTATGTTAAATTTTCACTATATGTAATATTTTTAGTATTATATTCCACCATTTTATTTAAAAAATTAATAGAAAACTTAAAATTAAATTCATTAGGAAAATTTTTTTTTTACCATGTATAAACACTTAAAACATTAATACAATTAAAAAATTAAAAAATCAATATTTCACAACTAAATTCAAAAAGAAATATATCTGTTTTTAATAAAATATTAGCAATATAAGTTGAATACAAAATAAAATAATATGACAAATTAATAAAATTATAAAGCTCTTATTTGCATTTAAGTTATTAATTTTGACCATATATACATAATTAAATTAGTATTTTTTTTGAAACAAAATTAAATTAGTATTAATTGTTGTGAAAAAATACACTTTTCATAATTTAATGAAATGATAAAATATAATTATTTTGAATTAAAGATAATTAAGTCATTTAAATTATAAATAAAAGTCAAAGTCGAATGTCATTGTCAACATAAGAAGTGCAAGAATTCCTCCCCTATGACTTATATCCATATTTTTATATTTTGTATGAAATTTATAGCATTTCTTAGAAAATTAATTGCCGGATTTAAAAATAATAAATTATCCATAGGATGTTAGCTATTTTCACAAAATCTAAAGAGAAAAGAGTAATTGGAGAGAAAAAAAAAAAGAATTTTTCTGGAGAAATGATGTTGAATAATAATAAATAAAAAGAGTAGATTGATGATAATTTTTGTTGGTGGAGCACATTGAAAGAGAAGAGCAAAAGGCAATGATCATATGAAAGGTTAGGCAATTTGGTGCATGGCTCCACAAAACCAGGTCTTGTAATCTTGCAGGGTATGGATTATGTGTGACAGATTGTACAATCAATTAAATTGTGTCGGGGAATCTTTTTGCATTTTCAATCTTTTTTTTTTTATTTTCTTTTATAGAAATCTCTCCCTCATTTTTTAGATATTATCCTCCTAGCTTTCCAATTCCATAAATAGAATTCATTTTGTTGTAAAAGAATATATATATATATATATTCATTATAAAAAAATATATATTTTTTTTACTTACACTGTAGCTTAAACATTTTATTATTAAATGATTTTGCCATATTATTTTATTTTATTTTAACACTCGTAAGATGACAAAATTTACAAATCATACTTTTCTTCTATGATAAAAATTAAATATAATTTTAATCAAATTTTTATGATTTTAACTTATCAATAGTGTCATTGTCTAACTGATTAAATTTTGTCTGTAAAGTAAAATTATGGTAGAATTTTTTGGCATTTTTTATTATTATTAACATCTAAAACCCCAATAGACATGTTTATTTTTTCCTTCTCTATCAAACGATATAAAACTTTAAATTATATCTTTAGGAGAGAAAAATTATAAGTGTTGTAAATTACATATCTAAAAATAATAAAAAGTTAATTTCAAAAAATAATAAAAAGTTAAAATGACATGATATCAAAATATTGCCAAAATAACACAAATATCTGATAATAAAATGATAAACTCACATGTTATTTGCCTGTAGTTTTCTTTAAAAATGTTATTTTATTTTTTATTTTAATAATCTTTAGAATAAAACTAAAGATAAATATAAAAAAATTGTGGTTTTATATTTTAACAATTAATTCTTTATGTTATAAAAAAAATAATGTATATATTCTCATGATTTTGTGAAGAAATAAAAAAATCAAATCTATCCCCAATTTTGATTTAATTTTTAATTATATCATATTCTCAAAGTTATATCAATTTAGCTATTTAATTTTTTAAATTGTATCAATTCTATCCTATTTTAATTTAAGGGTCGAATTAAATTTTAAAAATAACTTTTAAATTCTTATACAATAAATTTATTTATTTAAATCCTTTTTTCTTATCTTTTAAAAAAATAAAATATAAAAAATATTTTCAATATTAATCATACTACTTTCAAAATAAATTTAAAAATTAATTTTAAAATATTTTCATCAAATTAATTTTTTACATTATTTTATATATATAAATCTTCATATTTTAATTATTCTAAAACTTATTTCTTGACTTTCAATATTAGGTATATCACTCTAATACTATCAAAATTGTTGGTTTGACTATAATATGTTATTTTTTCATATGACGCGATGATAATATAATATTAATATGTCACTCTCTCATATAATATGATACTGATATAGTAATAATATAGTTTTGACATGATATCTTCCTTATCTACTCCATTACATTGACTAACATATTTAGTTAATACACTAAAAATTGCTAATGGCCATAAATTTATTTGTCAAAAAAAAAAACACATACCAAAACTTGTTTAAACTATAAAATTATATATTATTTGTTGTACTTTTATTAAAATTTATTTTATGACAAATTAAGTTATATATATTTTTCTATTATTTTCTTATGAATTTAAGGCGGTGATTTTTACACTCCAACACTTTATATTCACACTCTATTATTAATATTTTTAAAGTGCAAAAGACACGTATATCCTCTTCTTTTATATCTACTTTTTATTGTCATTTTTTAAACTTTAATAGCGCTTATTGTACTCTCCCCATTTATAAATTATACTCTGTTATTTATATTACTGATAATAATTTCATTACCTTAAATTATACTTTATTAATTTAATTTATATTTGTAAAATTTCTTTTGATTGTTTTATTCTATAATAATTTTTTAATACATGTAATATTTTTAGTATTATTTTCTACTATTTTGTTAAAAAATTAAATTAAAATTAAAATTGAAATTATTATTAAATTTTTTTTATCATATATAAACAATTAAAATGTTAATACAACTAAAAAATTAAAATAAATATTTCATGACTATATTAATAAAGAAATACAACTATTTTTAATAAAATTTTAGTTATATAATTCAAAGATATTATAAACTAACATAACGAATTAATAAAATTATAAATAGTTCTTATTGATTACAATATAAAAATTATTCAATTAAAGTAAATTATTTGCATTCAAGTTATTAAATTTTATCATGTAAAATAATTAAATAGTTTTTTAAGTCAGTATTAATTGTTGTGAAAAGTATATTTTTCATATCTTAATTAAATAATAAAACATAATTATTTTGAACTAAGAGTAATTAAGTCTTTTAAATTGTAAATGAAGTTAAAATGGAGTGCATTTACTAACAAAAAAGGTGCGAAAATTCCCACCCATTAATTTATATGTAGCCGATGTAATATTGATGTGTCACTTATATATGGAGCTAATATGACATCTCTATTAATTATATTTCAGAGATATATATATAGATCTATGAAATATAACTAATTTTTTATTCTTAAATTAGTTATATTTCATAGATCTATATAAAATTTATGTTATTTTACTTGTATTGCCTTCATATAATGAAGTTATGATAGATATATTTCTAGATTTCTAGATCTAGTTGTGTTTTTTGTTTTTTGGTTGTTTGATCTATCAAAAAAGCTTGGTTCTTAATCTTTGTTTCATGAAGTTTGATAGATTTAAACTTTTTTTTTTGTTGTGCAATGTGGGTTACAATGACTTTATGGTATTCTTCCTTAACATGATCAGTGGATCCCTCTGTACGATCTGTACAAATTGCTATTAATGAAATTTACTAAAAGATGTCTCTGTTAGAAATTTTAATTTCTAATATTGATTCATATAATTTAAGTAATTGATAATTGTTATTGTTGTACACACGGTGATGATTAGTGTAGTATTTAAGAGACAATTATCGGGTGTAAATCCCTCCATGCCAATTCGTTA
>CATIWM010304898.1:0-11210 GCA_949671775.1 Mallotus repandus
TAAAAGTGAAAATTGGTGCTCTGTAATCCAATTTCAACTCTTGGATGTGTGTTTTTTGATTGCTAAGGATTTTGTTCCGCTATTGAGTGATTTTCAGGATTTCTTGTTTTTAGGTTTTTTTTTTGGTCTAGGTTTTTGAGGTAAATGTGTATGGAAAAGTTGAGGTTAAAGATAGTGTAGAATTGTGCAAAGACTTCTAAATCTGACTGATAATAGAAAGGGAAATTTTTAGTTTTGTGTTTGAGTACAGTAGGATTCTAACGATAATTGTTTTCAAAATGAGGCATTGTGCTAAAAGTAATCTAACTGTGAGAAATTTTATTGACACTGTAATTTTTGTATTCCTAAGTTCCTGTCTGTGAGATGATTCAAACTGGCGCGCAATTGTTGTTTTTTTTAATCAATGTTCAGTTACTATGTGTCAACCTTTGCTTGGTTGGGTTGTTGCATTTGATTTATTTTGGCTTGATGGCTCGTGTGATAATCTGGTGGATTCCAACTCAAGTACTAGTAATCTTTATTCGAAGTGAAATTTTTTGTTGTATATAGCTTTGAACTGATTCTGAGGTGAAATGTTTTGTAAGTCAGTATCATGGCTTTCTATTTTGTTAAACAAGTTATATGGGGCGTGTATGCGCGTGCCTTTTTTTCCTTTTTTGTTGATTTATATTACGATGCTCAAGACACACAGAAAATTCTTTGAAATTTCATGTAGGTTACCTTTTGTTCTGTTATTCTACAAAAAGAAAGCCCAATTCCCAGTTTTCTCTTTCTTTTAAAAAACTTTTTTTTTCTTTTGTGTATAATTCACGGAGAATGACATACAGTATACTGCTTTTGGTTTCTTTCCATGACAGTACTCATCTACCCAATAAGTGTGTTATGTTTGGTTCAAATCATGGTGAGAATGGACATTGAATTCTAAGATTCTGTATTAAATGCATATCCTGGAAGTTTGAATGTCTTTTCTTATGGTTTGTACAATGGATTTGTATTCTCTTGATGAGATTTTGAATGCCGTTTTTTGTTTCTTATTTATTTACTTATTTTATTCTTATGCAGGTCCTTTCTGTTGTAGGGCTTCTTCAAGATGAGGTTGATCCTATGGTGTCTGTGATGAAGGTTGAGAAAGCTCCACTGGAATCTTATGCTGACATTGGTGGGTTGGATGCCCAAATACAGGAAATTAAAGAAGCAGTGGAGCTTCCTCTTACTCATCCTGAATTGTATGAAGATATAGGTATTAAACCCCCTAAAGGTGTGATACTCTATGGGGAGCCTGGAACAGGGAAAACATTGCTTGCCAAGGTGCATCTCTCTCTCTCTCTCTCTCTCATGTTTAATTGATAATTTTCCCGTTTATAATTTTACAAGAAAGTTGTTTACAGTGTTTTTACTTATTTTTTGGTTTAGTTTTTACTGTTTAATTTCCTATCGGGCATAATATAATCTGAGTGTTAACTCTTGTGTATGTTTCTCATTTGTTTTTGGGATTGAAGATCTTGAAAGCTTTTCCGTGTGTGGCATTAGATTTTCTATATCATGAACAAAAGAAAATGAAGATTTGCTAGCAAGTTAAAGATGCTTTCTTGAATCATGTTATCTTTGGATTTTGAAATTGGTTACATATCAAGCGTTTTTTTTTTTTTTCCATATTTTCTTAAAGGTGATTGATAATTGAATGAGGCACTTCAAAAAGTCACAGGAACTTTAAAGTCTTAACAAGTACCTTGATTCTTTCTTTAAAATCCTTCAGTTAAAAAAAAATGTTAGATCAGATTATGGTGAGAAAGACCTTGAGAACTTGTTCTCTTGATTTTCAATGGGCTAGCTTTTCGCTAAATATATGAGAGTAGTTTCTCTTCATATTGCTCTTCAAAATCCTAAATTGTTCCAGAATCTTATTTATGGAAATTTACAATTGTCTGTCTTGCTTAGAAATTAATATAGTTTTATGCTTGATTCATTAGGACTCCTTGGTAGCTTATGAACTATACAATTTGTTTATTTTTGGTGGATTGGATGTGTGTGTGCCTGGGCAAAGTCTTCTACTCTCGTTCTTTTTTTTTTTTGGGTACATGGGTTTGAATTTCAATTCCAAGTCAGAGATCCCAGGTACCAGACTATCCTGGTGTTCCCATGAGAACTTGGGTGTAACTGCATATGCATGTGGAATGCCAGCTAGTTGTAGAACTAAGCTAGATTCCTGCAATGATGACATGAAAGGGTGCACACTTTTGCTTTGAATACCGGGATATAAAATCGAGATTATTTTATTTTCTTTGTGAACTTAATGTATAAAAGAAATCAAAATGAAGAATAAAAATCCAATTTTGGATTCCAGAATGGTATTTCAATGTTTCACTCATAATCTCTGTCTCTTTGTAAGCATGCTAGTGGGAATATAAAATGCATGAGAACCCACCACTTCATTAGTCAGTATGTTTGAGTATTCTTCTTTTTCATTGACTTATACTATTTGGTTTTCATTGGTGTTACAAATGTGGCCTTATTTTGAACTGCAGGCGGTGGCAAACTCTACATCAGCAACTTTCTTGCGTGTGGTAGGAAGTGAATTGATCCAGAAATACTTGGGAGATGGCCCAAAATTAGTCAGGGAACTCTTCAGAGTTGCTGATGATCTCTCGCCATCCATTGTCTTCATTGATGAAATTGATGCAGTCGGCACAAAGAGGTGTGGTTATTGATGTAGGCTTGCTAGGTCTATCATGATGAGAATTTTTTATTGACGCCTGTTTGGAAACTGTTTTGTAGATATGATGCACATTCAGGTGGTGAACGTGAGATCCAGAGAACTATGTTGGAGTTGCTGAACCAATTAGATGGTTTTGATTCACGGGGGGATGTGAAAGTAATTCTTGCAACAAACAGAATTGAAAGTCTTGATCCTGCATTGTTGCGTCCTGGACGAATAGACAGAAAGATTGAATTTCCTCTTCCAGATATTAAGACCAGGAGGCGCATTTTCCAGGTACTTGGTTTTGTTGAAGTTCAAGAATATTTTTTATTCTCTTTTTTTTTTTGTTGTATATTTTGGTTGCCAATAGTATGGCCTCTTTCTTCCTTTGTGAATGTAGATACATACATCAAGAATGACGTTGGCAGAGGATGTCAACTTGGAAGAATTTGTGATGACTAAAGATGAATTTTCTGGGGCTGATATTAAAGCTATATGCACAGAGGCTGGTTTGCTTGCTTTGAGAGAGCGGCGTATGAAGGTGATTGCATAATCTGTAGAATTTTATAATAGGGAGCAAATAATTTTGAGCATCGTGCTCATTGGCATAGGATTTACTTCCATTGGGAGTCTACTGTGTTACATTTACTTGAAAAGCCTATTCAAGTACAGGCTTGTGGGTTGGAAAAAGCTCCTTTATTGTGCATGTTATAGCCACTCAATGATTTGGCTTGCTGCCAGTTTAGTTCTCAAAACTTTGTTGTTTCTTTTTTCAGGTAACCCATGCAGACTTCAAGAAAGCAAAGGAGAAAGTGATGTTCAAAAAGAAAGAAGGGGTTCCAGAAGGACTCTATATGTGAAGGCAGTCCTTTACAAAAGGCTAGAAACTCCTATATTTCCTTTTCTTTTCGCTTTATCTTGCTTTACAAATTTACTTGATTCTGGGGTGATCATACTTCAAATATCAACTATTAATAGTTGGATATCGTTCTTTGGGATGCCACTCTCTCTCTCCCTCTTTTATTTTTTGACTATGTATAATCTTTATCTTTCAATGGATCTTGATTGTCACATGATTCTTGTTTAAGTTTCCTATATGGGGTACAACCGCATATGATGAAAGCAATTTACTTAATTTATTTGCCCCTACAATTTTGATATGGTTGGTGGCTGAAATTATTTAAGGGAATGAGGATAGTATTAATGATTTTAGGATGTTTGGCAGAAAATGATAAAATGATTATATGAGATGAGGAAGGTGAATTCTGCATGCCTAGAATATGTGGATTTGACCAATTATGATAAAGGTAGTTGTTTTTGGGAATTTTGAATCTCGAAATTGAAATATTTTTTTAATGATTCAGGCTTCTGTCTGCTTGATAATGCGATTGTGCTTGTGGTTTCTAGCGATCTATGTATCTCACTTTAATTTTGAGATAGGATTAGGAAGATATTTTAATGTATTAATATTATATCCTGTCAAGCTGGGCCTGGTAAACTCGGGTCCAAACAGATTATAGGATAAAATTATACATATGCATATGATATAATATGACATTTTCGTAATATTAATGGATCTTGCTTAGTCAACAATTATGTGTGAATAATGATGCATGAGCAGTAAGTCTTCTTGTCCAAAAAAAATGACATTTTCATAATTACTAATCCCGTTAAATTAACGGACATTTTGCTGTTTCTATTTTGAACACATCCTTGACTTGCATTTGACACATTAATGTGAGCTGTACATAATAAGGTAAAACAATTGTCTACGCAACGCCACAACGCGAAACTAACTAAAAACATGACTAATTTCGGTCAGCATATTTAGAATGCTTAGTTTAGCGTTAATATTTTATATTTATACATTAACATAGTACAACATGAGTTGAACACAGAACAAGTATACATAGCCCCAAGAGTGCAAGGTGTCATGGGTGCGTAAAAACTTTATAAAAAGGGACCGTGCGACGTTTGTCCAGAATACCTTCTAATAAGTTAGTCTTATGGATAAATTAGTAATTTTGTAAGTACAAAGAAAAATATATTAGTATCCGGTCAAGATATGCAAAGTCAACGTAACAGTCCAATGGGTAAGAACAAGGCAATAAGCACAAGCACAATCGACAAGGCATACGATAAGAAGATAATGAGGCTACTTCTGTTATTCATCATAGAAAGCAATACATCGATTCAGACATTGTGCTCCCCAAGGTATAGGCAGGGGAAACCTACCCAAGAGAAGTGCACACACCCAACATCTATAGTGCCTAGATCTCCGGCCCTATGCCTTCGATGACTAGTCACTCCCCCCCTCCCTAAAGAGCATAAGGAGCACAATAACTTGTGGTAGGAGGAGACATCATAATCTCCGGCCCTATGCCTTCGATGACTAGTCACTCCCCCCCTAAAGAGCATAAGGAGCACCTAAAGAGCATAAGGAGCACCTAAAGAGCATAAGGAGCACAATAACTTGTGGTAGGAGGAGACATCATAATCTCCGGCCTTATGCCTTCGATGACTAGTCACTCCCCCCCTAAAGAGCATAAGGAGCACCTAAAGAGCATAAGGAGCACCTAAAGAGCATAAGGAGCAAAATAACTTGTGGTAGGAGGAGACATCATAATGTTCCAGCCATCACTCCTCTATAATTACATAAAATAAAATAATTATGAAATGTCTAAAATACCCCTATGATTACAAAATGCTACACAAGGCACTCTATACGAAATTCATTTACAGGCATACTTAGCTCACCATCTTATTCATCATTATAAGTTTGCTCAAGATCAAACATCCCTATTTTATATATAGTTTGCTGCGAAATCACCTAGTCCTGTCTGTTAATCATCATTCTCATGCAACAGAACCATCTGAACTACTTGGTTCATGGTGGGTCTAGCATCTTTGCCTTCTCTAACACATTTCAGTGCCACTTCTATGAGAATTTCCATTTTCTTTGCATCATAATCCATCTCCATGACCGGGTCTATGATCTCTTTAACCCAGTTGCTTGTTGCAGAAGCTCCATTTTGCTTCTCTTTCACCCATTCGACCAATCTTTTGTGCTCCACATCCTCTCCATTATCAGTAATATGGGTAGACATTGATGGGCTCTTTCCAGTCACCATCTCTAACACCACCATCCCGTAGCTGTAGACATCCACTTTGGAAGTGATGGGCAGATTAAATATCCATTCAGGAGCCATGTATCCTCTTGTTCCTCGCAACCTTGAGAAGCTTGAGTTGTGAAAATCGCCTCTGCTAAGCAGCCGAGAGAGGCCAAAATCTGAAACTTTTGGCTGGTAATCATCGTCCAGAAGTATGTTTTGCGGCTTTACATCGCAGTGCAGAACCCACTCCAAGCATTCTTCATGCAAATAAGCAAGGCCTTTAGCAATGCCAACTGCAATTTCAAATCTCTTCTTCCAATCCAGTGCTTTGGAAGAAAGATTTTCGGCCAAGGATCCATGCTTCATATATTCATAGACCAAAAGCCTGTGCTTTCCCTCTGCACAATATCCCCACATCGTTATCAAGTTCATGTGATTAAGCTTCCCAACAGTCGACACTTCTGCAAGAAATTCCTCTTCTCCTTGGCTAGCTTCACTAAGTCGCTTGATTGCTACAACTCTCTGATCATCTAAAATTCCTTTGTAGACTATTCCACTAGCCCCTCTGCCAATTTCTACACTAAAATTTCTTGTTGCTTTCTTTAGCTCATTGTAGGTGAATCTTTTGAAACCAGTTGCAACGACAAGATGGTAATCTTGAGTTGTCAGAAGTCTCTTCCTCTGGCTTGTACTCAACCAAATCCATGCCAAAAGTATGGCTAGAATCTCAAGTATCCCAATGCCACCAACAAACGTGAGCAAGAATTTCTGCGACCAATTTCCATGAGATTTAGCATACCTTCTGTCAAGTTGCTTAACAATTTCAGGATGACAATCCAAATTGTATTCTTTATTTGACCAGGTAATGGACTTGCTGGTTTTTGGCACTTTCAGATATAGATCTCCTCTGAAATTTGGTGATTGATAACCATTTAGCAACTGTGTCTTGGGGAAACAGTAAGGAACATTATCAGGGTGATTCTGGAAGACGTATTTTAATTCAAATCCTTTGCAATCACATCTTTGTAAGCATACTTCCTTGCACATATCCAATGTGTAATTTAGAAAGTAGCCGAAGTCGTAGCCGTACATTTCAACATGAGGAAGGTGAAGGAAAGTATGCTCAGTTTTAGAACAAGAAGTGTTTATTTCTGGTTCGCAGCCTAAAGTCCAATCAGAATGAGTTTTCATCTTATATCCGGGAAGGCAAGAACATTTCCTACCAAAGCCGGGTAGATAATTGCACATGCTGTTAGCTCCGCAAGCTCCATGAATCCTACATGTTTGTGCGAAATTTTGCCATGAAATTATCCAAGTGCCTGTCCCATTTCTTCGGCTATACAATCGTAGATTACCATCAAAATCAAGAGTCAATCGTCGTTGACGGAGCACTCCATAATCAGCGGAGAAGAAGGTGAAATTATCTGATGAAGTGAACTTGCCAAATGAATCCAGTAAAGCAATTCTACTGCTGTCGTACGACGATCTCCCAGCTTCCCAGCTCAGAAGCCAATGGTCTGGCCAAAAGGCACTTGAAACATCAGGGCCATCATAAACAAGACGTAGAATGTTATCATCATCGAAAGATAACTTATAGAAACCAGCAGAGAAGTTTGTCAGGCTTCTTGAAGAAACAAGAAGTGATTCTCTGGTTAGTGGTTGGGAAGGTAGAAGAGTATCAGTTGGCGAGTCGAAGCTTTGCCATAGGATGGTACCCGCACTTGTAATCAGAACAAGATTACCATTATCATAAAGGTGCAAAGATGAAGGAGAGAGTGAGAAAGTGCCAGTAGCCCAAACAATGTTGGAGGGTCCAGCATCAGTCAAGATAAGATTACCAGTTTTAAGAAGAGATAGCTCTGAGCGTCGTCCATTGACGGGAGCATCCCTTTTCGCCATCCAAACTACTGTGCAACTGTTCGAGCAAGAAGGCTCATTAAACCATATGGCAAAGGAATATGCATTGATGCCAACTGGGTAAAAGCCAGCTGAGAAGATGCCATTGGTTGAAATCAAAACATGGTGTGGGTTCTTCACAGAGAGAGATGAGCCCCCAGTTATAGTATAATCAAACTTTGAAGATGCAAAGGATGAAAATGGTTGTGACATAAACAGCAAGATGAAACTCAACATAATAGGATCAGTAGACATATGCAGGTTCATGAAAGTTAAGAGAAGGAAGAATGAGCTTCGACCAATTGCTTACCATTAGGCATTTTAACATTACAATGAATGGACCGGATAGGTAAAGATCACTTATTCTAGTCCTTTGCCTGCTGGCATCAATGCATCTTCCTTTGCCCTCACGGAGCAGGAAGTCTCCGGATTGAGACCTCCTCTCCGTGCCCAATCGAGTTACTGTGCAATAAAAAAAAATTTATCCTTTGTTCGTACTGTTTTGCTGCAGTGTCGCATTGCATTTAATATCATTAATAGCCTTTGTCTGCACAGTTTTTCTGCAGTGTCGCATTGCATTGCTAATATCATTAATAGCCTTCGGTGTTCCCTTGGAGCTCAAAAGATTGGAGATTGGATTGGATAAGTATTTAACAACATTAGTTTTTGGTTTTTGAACTTAAAAGAGCAGACTTTTGCTCCTGCCATGCTTTAAAATCTTTTATAATCTTTAATCCGGCTTATTTCCGCTCATTGTGTCCAATTTTTCAATCAAATGCCACTAAAGTATACAATTATTAAAATGTAAAACAAAACTTCTTAATTTTTCTTTTTATTACCAATAGTGCCTGAACTCGATTTCTAGCAAAAGTTGACTATATGGCATCTGACGTGGCGCAATATGTTACACTTCAATGACGTAACACCATGTGGCATTGACGTGACGTTACGTATTATCCGTACATAACTTTGTGCCACCAAGCACTGACATGACTTTTGCATGCCTTACACATCATTATAATGGAAATTAAAAGTGAAATACCATAATGGAACCGATGCTAAAAGTTGGACACCATGAATGAAAAATTCTAGTTTTTTAGTTGATTTTTGTTTGAGTAATTAATTTTTATTTTCTGGTGATAAAACTTTGAACTTTATAGTTTCTAAGTGAAAATTTATGTTTTTAATGTTTATCTCGATTTTTTAAATAAACTAAAATATTCATAATTTAAAATAATATTCAGCTCGATAAAATCGTTATAAATTTATTATATATTAAAATTCATATAATATATGAGTTGAATATGAACTAGTTAAAGTTTAGCATGTTAACTCGTACACAAGCTTAAATAGTAGTTTAATGCACTACTATTTTAATATGAAATATATAGTATATATTTTTAGCTTCTAATAAATATAAAATATTTATTTAAGTTTGTTTGTTAGAGTAAAATTATAATTTGAAGTGAATATTTTATAAACGATAAAATAAAAATATTTAATTTTTTGATGAATTATTTTAATTTATAATTTATTGTTTGTAAGTCTATTTAAATTTAAATAATTAAGTACAAACTAGTTAAAATTAAATTTCACTCGACTCTGTTACACTTTTGGTATTTATGTATATATAAGTTCTAAAATTATTATAGGTTGATGCTTTGAAAATTAAGGACTATAAAGTTGTATTATTCTTAATGTGCTCTAGTTAGCCCATTGGACACTGTTATTGTCATACCACTGCTGCCGCCGCCATTGTTGTTACTTTTGCCAAAGTAAAATATATAAATTTTCACTTAAAAACTATAAAGTTTAAAACTTTATCACCAAAAATCAAAAACTAATTACACAAATAAAAATCAACTAAAAAATCAGAAATTTTTATTCTTTTTTTTTCGAAAGTAAAATTTTTTATTCATGATACCCAACTTTTAGCATTGGTCCCACTGTGGTATCTCACTTTTCGTGAAAATGCTCATTATACTGATGTATCATCCATATAAAATGCCATGTCAGCTCTACGTGGTACCACGTCATATACATGTGGCATGTGGTGTCACCTTAGCTCCATGCGGTGCCACATCAGCAAAGTGTGACACGTGATGCCATGTAGTCAACTTTGGCTGAAAATCGGGTTCAAGCACTTTACTGGTAATAAAAAGAATGGCAAAAATTTTTTGTTGGATACTTTACTATTATTTGATAGAAAAGTTGGATAGTGTTAGTACAAATAATCCTCTTTAATCCCTTAAAAATGGTTTTTACTATTTATTTACTCCACCTTTAACTAATTTCTTTTATGGGCTACTTCCATTTTCAATAACTAATAAATATGTACAATTATGGGACAATGATTCCACAAATCCTATAACTTTTTAATTATTTCAATAAAATCTTAAAATTATTTTTTAATTGAGTCCAACTATAGCTCTTAATTATTTACTCATTAGTCCTTCTCTGTTAAACCAAATGAAATGCACACACATTTGCAGCCAACTCATGCTCAGTTTTCCATATCATCAACCATATTTACAAATAATCCTACCAAAACCACATCTTCTTCAATTGTCTTTCTTTTCTTCCACCAACATCTCTCTTAAAACCCTCCTCCCCTCTCTTTTATCCTTCATTTGTTTTGTTCATGTGAGGTAGTGTCACCATCAACTGAAACCCTTTTGTCTCAATCCTTCTTCCTTCTCAACAATCGTTACTTGCTCCTTGTTATATACTATCTATTAAAGTTTTGACATGGACCTCGTTCTTGATGATGAATCTCACTAGTTTGTGCTTGTGTTGAAGTTATTAGCCATGGTTGGTGCTAAAAGATAAAGTTGCTACTTTATAGTTGCTATGGTTTAATTAATTTTTTTAATCTTTTTTTAGTTCCATTTTTTGAAATAATGTTTTTGGGTTTTTTATTAATTGAAAGATAGAGTATTGATTTCTTATTTGTGTTTTGATTTATTATGCGGTTTACAAAAAATGATAGAAAAATGGTTGACAACATTTAAAGGTTTTTTTACATAGTTAAAGAAGAAAACTATTTGGTTCTATGTTATAGTGTGGGGTGCCAATTGAAGAACAAACCCAAATTATTGCTAGCTCTATGTTATACGCTTGTCTTTTTTTAATGTGTTTTTGAGTTTCTTGTTTCTAGTTCCTCTCTTTTTCCTTATTTTATCTTTTTAGGATTCTATTATGTAATTCCAAAAGTGCCGGGGGAGGGAGGGTGAATTGACTTTTTAAGCTAGATAAGGAATTTTTAAATATTTATCAAAGGGCAAGCTGAAAGCAAAGTTAGAGCATAATAGAATGAAGAAGAAGAGCAAGAAAACACAAGAATTTATAGAGGTTTGGCCCTCAAAGTCTACGTCCTCTCCTCAACCACTTGTTGAGAGTTTCATTAATTAAAAAAAGAAGAAAAGAAAAAAAAGAGAAAGAAATGAAAAAATAAAAAGAAAATAAAAATTAAAAAACAGACAAAAAAAATAAAAAGTAAGGAT
>CATIWM010304939.1:0-32825 GCA_949671775.1 Mallotus repandus
ATCATTGGATGTACTAATTTTTCATGCTACAGGTATAGAATGTTGATAAGTTGTATCACATGTAATTATTGAATTCCACTATAGCTTAATTGTCAATCATATATATATATATATATATATATATATATATATATATAATTGAGTAGATGTATAACTTATACATGTTTCAAAGTTTCTAGAATATGTTGTGATGCTTACATGTACATACGTACACATGTTCATGTACCTTAATAACGTATACATCTATTTACAATAGACGTGGTGAATGTGCATAAGAATTGTATCCCTTACCTTTTGTGTCAAGTTGATTTATATTTACTACAAGTAATTATATATGGTAAAATGAAAAGATGCAGTGAATCGCAAACGTTTTGTCCTTCAGATTATCGAGAAAAATATAAACGACATGTACATTATTCACTAGTGAAACATTATAAATATAATCCACATTGAGAAAATATTTTTCCACTATCAGAGAAAAATATTGAATACTAGATTAACATTCACTATAGCGTTGAACCCCATACACCATATATATGAAGCCAATGATGAACGTCGTGCAAATGCAAAAATGCATAATATGTTTTTGGAAAGGTTTTTAAGTAGATATAGATGCTGATAATTATAATACGACAACAAGGAATCATGGTGAAATTTATGTCCGAGTACCGGATTTAATTTTGTGCACCATATGCACATTACGCCATGGATACTTTTTAGAGGAAATGACTAAAGATCAATGTAATGCATTTTCATTAGATGTTGAGCGATGCCCATGTGATTGTGTACAGTCTTATCAACCACCCCCCCCCCCCCCCGGATGTGCAGTAGCATTTCACAATGATTTTATAAGCAAACATTTCAGTACGTTTGACAGAAAGTTCAACTCAGTTGAAGAGTTGATGACAAACAACAAAAAATTTAGAGCGAGGTCATGGAAGCTTATCACAAAGAGTGAGATAAGAAAAAGTGACTACACTTTGGGTCCAGTAATGGAGAGAGTTGAAATGATGCTTGAGGGAATACTATCCGATTGCATCACTGAATTCCCTAAGTTGATTTATTTTTTGTACCGCAACTATATGATTTCATCAAGGGAAGGTATCTTGTTATTTGTATAGAACTATTGTTTCGACATTGCTATAGTGATGTGAATAAATTTCTTGTAGTTATTGAGCGAGCCTATTGTTTGGTCAATTCACGTTATTGCTCTATTTCGAGAATGGCGATGGAGGGAGGATTCTGGTAGGTGTGTCCTTAATTTTTTGGATTTTTCTAGAGAAATATCAATTTCAGTCAAGAATATCCATTCTTACATGAATTCATGTTTGGTAAGAATATCAACAAAATAAGCACCTCGCCCTCCTCCAGGAGCACCTCCCCTACCTCTACCACCATCTCCTCTGCCTCCATGACCAACTCCTCGAGCGCCTCCATGACCACCTTCTCCTCTGCCTCCTCTACCATTACCTTACCCACCTTACCCTTTGCCTCCTCTACCACCACCTCGACCACCTTGTCCTCTGCCTCCTCTACCACCACTTTGACCACCTTCTCCTCCGCCTCCTCTGCCACCACCTCCACCATTGTTCCGTCCAGTGCCATTTCCTTTACGGAATGGTCTATGACAATTGCTACGTGGCCTTCCACGTGTGATTATGACACGAGGGTCAAGAAGTGGTGCATCAGTTGTGTCTTCATTGACATTAACATCACCACCCTCTTTATAGTCATTATTTGCAGGTGCATTCCAATTCTGCAATTTAGTAACAATTGTTTCCAACCCTTCCTTTAAAAACTTCCATTTTCTTGTGTCATTAATTGCCAAATCAAAACAATGGTTGAATAATTTCTAAAGTTCCATGCATTTCTTGTACTCCTATGTCATGTTTGGATAACCTCCAGTAAAGAATATCTTGGAATGGCAACAGTGAACGTCCTTTCTCCAACTCCTCGGCACATACCTCTCGTTGATCACTTAAATATTTTTTTTGGACATAACAGTGAAAATGTGGTAGCACAGAATACCAGCCGATTCAAACTTCTTGCAATCGCATTCAAAATAATTCCCTTGTTCCCTGTACTCAACAGTGCAAAGGAATTATGTTCGATAATAATCGTTGACTATTGGTCATTCACGTACTTTCAGCTTTTCAATGCCATTATCAGGTGTTGGTGATTGGGCTGCTTTTGGAGGTTTAACGTGATAGTACCAAGTTCTCTTTATTTGTTCTTGCATTTGTGTATATATTGCATGGGTGAAAGCCCCTTGAAAAACCTTCTCCCAGGGATATTGTGAAATGCATAATAAACTATTATGCTTGCAGTCATAATCAGCTTGGAACTCTTTCTCAATTTTCTTGCTTAGAGTGATCTCATATTGTTCTACGAACTGCTTCAGTGTACTCATTGCATTAATATATCCATCAGAGTATACATGCATACTTTCACTCCTCTGAGTTGACACCATTCCAACCCAAAATAGGTGCTTCAGGTAAACTGGTACCCAGCTTTTCCTTTCGGACCACAACTTAGCAAGCTAGTCATTCCTCTCCAGTCTGTAGTCTGTTAAAAATTTCCTCCAGTTTTCCTCAAACATTGGAATCGTCAGGTTGTTGTATATAAGAGCTTTAAATTTAGATTTTGCTTTACAAAATTCCCTAATGTGCTTGAATTTTTCAGGAACCTTGCACATTATATGCCACATGCAAAATTTGTGAACAGTATTGGGCATTACTTCCCTCACAACATGCTTTATGCTCTCACATTGATTGGTAATTATGGCTGTTGGATGTATGTTGCCCATGCCATCTAGCCATGTCGTGAAAAGCCATTTGAAAGATTCAATGTCTTCATGGGAAACTATAGCACATCCTAACAAAATAGATTGTCCATGGCGGTTGACACTGACAATAGTTGCAAATGGCATCTTGTAACGGTTGACAAGATATGTGGTGTCGAATGTGATAACATCATGGAATTCTTTGTATGCAGCTTTACTATGAGGATGGATCCACAGGACATTTCTCAGTCTGCCTTCATCATCAACATTGATGGAATGAAAAAATTCCCTCTCTTGCCGTTGCATCCTGATAAACAACTGTCGAATTGACTCAGCATCTCCCTCACCTAGCATCCTCTTCCTTGCACCATAGATGAAATTCCTGCAATCCTGCCTAGTGCAGCTTAAAGTCTGTGGGTCACCACATTGTATTGTCATAAGTCTAACACTATTGCATGGCCTAATGCTTGCAATATCATTTGCTATAAGATTTTGTTTCATACTGGGACTCAAATTCTTGTGAGCAGCCATTAACCTACTCATGTCTGGAATAAGGTCATGGTTATGTTGATTTTTAATTGAACTAACAACCCAACCCCCTTCTCTCCTCACTGCATTTAAAGGTGCATGGCAGCTTCTCTTTTTGGTTTTCCTTTTCACATCCGATTTTCTACCTCTGTCACGGTTTATTGTTTGATACTTTCTCTCACCATCATGGCCCTTATGTCCTCCTCTCTTTGCCACTGAGAATCCTTTTAACTTTGCATGGTCTTGATATGCTTGAAAAAGTTCATCCAAACTTGCAAAATACATGCTTGGTTCAAGACTTGTTTCGGCGTTAAGGTTATTCATCGAACTATCTTGTATTTCGACCACCTCATCAACTGGACTATCTTCAATGTCAGCAACGTCTTCCTCGATGTCAGGCATATAATCAGTAGGACCATCTTAGATGTCGAAAGCATCATCAGTTGGACTATCATCGATGTCAAAAGCATCATTATTTGAACTTTCTTCAATGTCAACAACGTCTTCGTCGATGTCAGGCCTATCATCAAAAGGACCATCTTGGATGTCGAAAGCATCATCAGTTGGAATATCATCGATGTCAAAAGCATCATTATTTGAACTTTCTTCATTGTGCGTCACATCACATTCTTCCCCTATTTCTACTGTATCATCTTTATTTATTAAATCATCTTCCAATTCATAACCATTACCAAATATATGTTGAAATAGTCATTTTCTCGTTGACATATTATCCTTAGGAGTTTTTTTATTCTAATGATAGAGATATCAGAGTTTTAACAGTGATTGAACAGACGGTGTTGTTGCTTTAAAAAATGAAATGGCACAACAAGTTATACTCCAAGTTATATTTAAACTTCATCACGTTATATTTCAACTTCACCACTATATTTTCTCATCCATTATCAATGTGAATTCATTAGTTTACCATGCAGCGTCAAACAAATGAAAATCGAAGTCATGCAGCAACAAACAAACGATAACCAAAGCTTTATAAGGAAATGGTGCTTTATTAATACTGTGTTTTCCCTCCTTTTTCATTCCTCAAATTTCTCTCTTGTATTGCATCAGGGTCACATTTGTCTTTTCATAGGGCTGACTTTTTCTATCCATTTTTTTTTTGTCTAGATTCTATCCGGTAATCTTTGTTGTATTTTCAATTTGTAGCAATTTTATCACAAATTTTTAACTTTAGCATAAATATCTTAATTTTTCTAAATAAATTATATTAAATATGTAATTTTTAGTAGTTAAGTCTAATACTTAAATTATCAATTATATTTCATAATTTATAAAAATTCTAAAACTTATACATTGTTCATTTAACACTAAAATACATTAATATAATTGTTAAATTTTGAATTACAAAAGTATTTCAGAATAAAATAACATTTACATAATCAATAACTAATATTTAATCTAATTAATAAAATGTTTACATAATTTTATATTTAAATGATTTATTTTTTAAATGTAAATTTTAAATATAAATTATTTATTTAATGCTAAAATATATCGATATAATTAATAAATAATTTAAAAAATCAAAAAATTGCATGATTAATAACCATAAATATTAGGAAGGAAAAAATAAAAAAAATACATTGTGGTTTAGCGCTTTTAGCATGAGAGGTCTGTAATTTTTTTTTTTTTTTGCATGTGGGTGACCTATGGTACGTTGCCGTTGCAGATGACATGACACCACATGACAGTTAAGTGTGTGAGGGGATCTACCACATAGAATTACTTAATGACATTGTTAATTTGCCATTGAAATACAAATGATGATGTATCACAAGTCATCTCAGTGCAAAAAATAAAAATTACATAATACTTTTTTATACATATATTAATTAAATATAATTAATTAAAATTTAATTAATTTTATATACTACTAATCTAAACTAAAATAATAATTTATTACATTTTCGAATAATCTTACTTTTTAACCTAAATTTAGTATTCCACTTTTTTTTTTCAGTAATCCACTTTTTTTTTTTTGAAACTGTTTCAGTAATCCACTTTTGAGCACTTAGAGGATGAAATTTGCACCTATCAAGCGATATTCACAAAAATAACATAGTTAATATCTAAAATTCTTGATAAATGGAACGATTTTTCTTGAGCAAATTCAATCATTATTATATTTTGTGGAGAAGAGAAAATTGAACCATTATCGAAATACTGCATTTGTCACCACTCACCGCGACTAACCACCTTGTGGTTAGGTAAAGAAAATTAAAGAAATGAGTTGTGAGGCTGACGTTTGGTCCACAAAAAAAGAAGAAAGGCGGAGGCTGACACAGCCCATGAGCAGCACACTACAACAGTAGATAGCGCGAAGATCAGTTAAAACAGAATCATAGACAAGCACAGAACAAGCCTCAAGCACCCATGAAGTTGTCTTTGTCAAAGCTCTATCTCCTCACTTACAATACCCTTCAAGCTTTTGGATGGTAATTCAGTTCCTTCACTTCCCACCATAATTTCATGTGCTATTATTGTTATTATTATCATTTTCTTTTATTTTACAGGACAATTGCTCTGTTCAGAATTGTGAGCAGTGTTATTTCAAGCCACTCGATCGCTGGAGCTTTTGCTTCTGCTGGAGAGCTTATCTGTCAGTCTTTCTTTAACTTTGGTCCCTTTTCTTTGTTGGGTATTTCTTCTTTGCTCAAAATGTTCATAAATTTTGATATTCAATTTTTTCTTTAAATAATTTTCTTGTGGAGGTTTGTTGCAAATTCTTGCATTCTTGGAAGTGATACATGGAGCTCTGGGTAGGTTTCTTTAAGATTTTATTTCAATTAGACAAATATATAAAAAACTGTGATTTTAAATCATACAGTTCTAACTTTGTTTTGATTTTGACCTCTTGATTATATAAGGTATTGTTCCAAGTGGAGTGTTGTTTCCTTTTATGCAATGGGGAGGAAGAACCCATTTTGTGTTCTTTGTTCGTAACATCATTGAGGTTCATATCATCTTCTTGTCTTGAAATTTTTTATTTCATTTGTGCTAATGCACATGATTCATGTTTGATCAACTGACCATTTCTTATATGGGTATTGAATTTAAATCAAAATGAACCAGCATTGTATCTTAGGATTGCTGGTTCAATTAATGGTGCTAGATGAAGTATAGGCTTGAATTAATGACGATGTGCCTGTAGAATGCTTTATAAGCTTACACTAATGGAAGTATTCCCTAAATTGTTGCAGGTTCAGGAGCTGCCATCAGTTTTTATAACCTTTTTCGCTTGGAGCCTATCTGAGGTTTGTTTTTTTTTTTTTTTTTTTTTCAAATTTGTTAATTTATTGGCGCGTTTCAAGGCTTGTCATAACTGAACTAAAAATTAACACTAAATGAACTATCTGCAAGCATGTTTGCATGCATTCTATTTATTATTCAACTTTTTTTGGTTCTATGCAAGCCTGGGAAAATGGAAAAGGAAGTAGCTAGTTACAAGACTTGTCAAGTATGTGCTTATAGTTAAATTTTCTATGATGCTGGCTGTCCATGACTAAGAGGTCTTTGTCAGGGACTAGGACAGTAGGTTTAAATATGGTCTACTTGAGCAGTTACAAAATTAGAGAATTATCAGGTGCACTTGAAGTTGTTTCTGATACCATTGTGCCACATGATGTGAATTGTTATTATGATATGGAACCTGCAAGTCAGGGTTATTGCATTTGTGATCTTTAGACCTTATATGATTCAGTATGCCATTTTCTGATTTCTTCATCCATTGGTGTATATAATCTCGTTGATCTGGTCAATATAATTTCCTTAAGAAGGCATGAACCACATTTGTGGCTCCATTCTTATTTCTTACTGTTATATTGCTCCTTATTCCAAGTTTTATTATTCTTCCAATCTTAGTTGATTTGTATCGGTCAGAGGCATATGGTGTACTGGAGTTTTCTCCTTGCATTTGTTTTCCATTTCATTTGTTTGCTTTGTACCTTCATGACGAAGTCCAGAAAATGATATATGCATAATTTAATATACAGATAATTAGGTATCCACATTATGCTTTGAACATCCTTGGAAATTGTCCATCTTGGATCAATTACCTCAGGTTTGGAACAATTATTCATCTCTCTGCTTATATGTTTTCAATTTTATTCACAAAAGATCTCTATCAGACTATCACACACAAAAGGGCTCATTAAATGTATGGAGACACATGCAAAATGGCAGAATTTACATACTATAAACTGAGTTCTTTTAGTAGATTGTTTCAAATTTTTCCTTTTTGCAGGTATACGGCATTCATCATTTTATATCCTATAGGGCTTTTTCCTGGTGAAAGTGAGTTCAAGATTTGCTAGTTTCTATCCATCACTAACAGCTCCATTTTCTCATTAGTAAGTCTTTCTTTTGCAGTGTGGCTTATGTACCGAGCACTTCCATTTGTAAAGAAGAAGAGACTCTATGCTAATTTTTTCGCTGCTTTCCCATTCAACTATGACGACTTTCTCATGGTATGTCTAGCTTCTTCTGAGATTTGCTAGGTTGCTTATTGTTTTAGCTGGCATGAAGTCTGAATAAATAGATTAAAATTGGCAATCCACTAAGGATCTGCAACTGGGTGTTTAATTGGTAATCATGCTACCTTTCAGGGGTGGAAGATATATTATAATTCTGAACCTTTAATATTTTTATTCATTTTATGATCTTTCGTACTATTTGAGAAGAAAACATCATTAACTGGGATGAGGTTGAATGCATATATAGTTATCTGTAAAAAAAGATGTGGATTCTCATATTATTATGTAATAACAAGTTTCTTCTATTGTATTCTTTGCTGCAAATACATCGATCTTTTGTTTGTTTTGATGATCATTTGAAATTCTTTGCATCAGGTTGTACTTGTATGCTATCCCTTCCTCTGGCTAAATCTTTACCTGCATTTGTTAAAGCAACGGCGGTCAAAACTGGGTAAACACCATGAGAAGAAGAAGAAGAAGAATTGACTATTAGAGTTCTTTCAGCTTATATTCTTGAATATTTCAAAAACTAATTGATCTCAAGCACAGAACTCAAATATTATTGATTGATCATGAGAGATGTTTTGGAGACCATGGAATATATGGCATGTACATGAACTAACTGATGTTCTTTCATCTTCAAAATAAATGTTTTTTTCCTCTTATTTGCCTTTTAAATTGGACCGTATATGGACATTTTCTCATCTATTAGCTATTATCAAAAAATTCAGATGCCAGGTAGCAATTCTCAGCATTTCTTGCAAATGTATTATATAAATTTATTTTCTGTTGGTGGGTATGTAGAGTTACAGACTTGCGAACTTGCAATTTATTTAGACCACAATCTGAAGGATATTCAGCATAGAATTAACAGGGTTGCAGAAAACATATTGGAGTTTGCTAACATATTGGATGAATAAAGTTTACTTAAGTTGAAGAACCACTGGTACTTTACATGTTGTTGGCTTCTGGTGTGCATTAATGGAATTGTAGCTTGGAAATCTGGCAATGATTAGCTTAAATAAAATGGCGTCAGGTTTTTGCTCTAGTGCCTATGGAGTCAGGGCAAACGCATACTGTCTTGGAGTCCTAGGATGTAGACCTTTGCTAGTGTAAGAATTTAACATAATTGAAGCAGTGCATATCTAGCTTTTGTTGTACATGCAATGTGATATAGATTGTTACCTTTCAACAGGTTGGCTAAGACTCTGTGTAGATAATGGAACTATGCTTGCTGTTATACTTGGAGATAATTCAAGCAGGAAACCTAGGTTCAATGCTCATGCCTTTCCTAAAATATGAAAACAAAAATTTGTGAACATTTGTTTTTATTTTGTTGCAGCATGGTTGGCATCAGGAACATTTTATTTGCAAATGTTTAATGCGTGTACCTATTTGCATATGCCATGACGCCTAATTCAAATTAATGCACCTTATTTGCATTCTAATAACCTTTCTAAATAAAATAAATTTGTCTCGCCTTCGAAACTTGGGAAAAGGTCCAAAAATGACCCTAATGTTTGTTTTAATTCTCACTTTAGCACTTTATGTTTTTTGAAGTCTAATTATGACCTTAAAGTTCCCAAATCTGGTGCATTTAAACACCACATTTAACCGTGTTAAATTTTTCCATTAGAACCAAGGGACAATGTTCAAAAATGACCCCTCATATTTACCCCAATTCTCATTTTGGCACTTTATGTTTTTTATTTCGAAAAAATTAAATTTAATGTCTCAACAATTTTATATTTATTTTAAATTTTAAGAATAAATGATTTAAGTTTCAAATTTTAATTATTTTATAAAATTTAATGAAATTTTCAATACATATAATTAAGAAAAAACTATATAAAACTTTGTAATCTTGCTTTGTTGTTTTAATAAAATATGTCTTGTTCAAAAAAAATTAAGATATATGTAAGCACCCCGATGTGATGCCCGCAACGAAAGTCTGATAATGAGATAAGTACGGATTTTTGAATGTGAGAAAGCCCAAAGATTTCTCTGAGAATGAACTTGAAAGCCCAAAATCCTTGTTTAGGCCCAAAACATTCAAATCCAAAAATAAACTCAAGCCCATAAGCCCTTTTGGCCCAAAGGCTAAGCCAGATCTGGGTCAAAGAGGCGACTGCCTCAATGAAGAGGCGAACGCCTCTTCATCCCAGGCATCGATGAGGCGACGCCTCATCACTGGCCGACCTACTTTACATCAAATGTCATTTATAGCTAGTTTAAGTGGAGAAGGGCCCACATATCCCCCATCTGGAGATTTGGACGTGAAATAAAGGCTTTTTGCACCAAATTAAGCTTGAAAAAATAGGGAAGCAATGATGAAAAATACTAGGTGGGGGAATTAGCCTTAGTTTTGGAAAAGGAAGGGTGGAGGTGGTGGACGCAATAAATGAGAGTTGTTAAGGACCATTTAAGAAAAAGGGGAATTTTTGAAAAAAAGAAAGGAAGGAAGAAATGTTCTGAAGAAAAGAGAGAGGAAAAGAGGAGAAAAGGGAGAGAAGTAGAGGAAGAATGAGTGAAAACCAAGTTTAAGAGTCCATTCCTTTGAGGAATAAGAGGTAACCTTACATTCAATGCACTTCAAAGTCATCAAACAAAGCTCTGAGGGCTTAGTTAGGAGCTTCAAGCTAGCTTCAATTAGTGAGAACCCTTTTTTTTAAGCTTTCAAATATTCATTTCATATAAAATTTCATTTCTTACTTGATTCTTTCTTTATTTGTTACTTGAAGGTCATTGGAAGGCATGATTACTTGAAATATTAAGTGTTAATTGTAGATTTACGTTTATTTGCATCAAAATTTGTCTATTTAACTTCATTTTAGGATTTCTTATGTTTTAAGTAACATGTAATATTGATGTACTCTGCTGAAGAGATGACGTCTCTTCAAAGAGACGTCATCTCTTCGTGATGTGGCTATTTGAAATCACCTTCTAATCAGGAGGTGACACCTCTTCAAAGAAGCAATCGCCTCCCCACCAGAGTCCTGCACAAGTCTGCTTTATTTTGGTATCCTTTTGGTTTATTTTTGGTTTTTGATACGTTTCTGCTGTTTTGTATCTTCAATATTGCATGAGATTGCCATGATATTAGGTATGTTCAAGTAATCAATCTATGTATAGGTGAATTTTCATGCCTATTTTATGCAAATTAAATTCAATTTCTTTTGTAAATAAAATTCTTATCTTGAAATGGAACTAACCATTATTTGTTGTAAGGATCTCTCAGTGATTTTTAATCACTAAGTAGTTAGTGTATTAATTAGTTTTTTAGAGGTTTTATTAGAATTTATTATAATTGTAATTGTATAAAGCGTTTTAATCCTTAATCCCCTCCCCCCATTTATTTGGAATGAATGGTTGTAAGTTATTATTATGTGCAATGAATGTTCGGGTTATAAGCATGAAGAGGATTAATGTGCAAAGTTAGTAATTATAAAAGTGGAAATGAATACGATTCACATTTTAATAAGGGAATGATTTAATAATCTAAGATAATAAAATATGAAACACATATGGAGGCCAACTGAAAGGTTGGGTGGGTATTCCAAAAGCCCACACCTAGTTTCTGAACTCTGTCTCTGAAGATGGTTGCTAAGTACCTCCATGGAATCTAATTATTGTAAAGTGTTTCCTGGTTTTCATTCGGGTGGCGACTCTATCTCCAATATGGGCCACAAGCCCATCTTATATTTCCTAGCAGACCTTGAGCTTGTACAGTGCCATGGTCACCAAACACTTAGGCACACGACTAATCCTGTTGCCTACAGTGGCGACTCCACTGGGGATAGAGAAACTAATTCCAGTGTTTTGTATTTTATCATCTTTGATTATTTCTTTATTTCCTTTGCATTTCTTGCATTCACAACACATTTCCACATAATGTGCACACCAGTCCCAAATAACTCAATAATACTCTTTGCTTCGCTGCCTGTGTTTCACTTAAACCTGGAGGTGAAGTATTCGATTATTGTCACTCAGTACTATCCACGTCACACAAACCCTTGAGTGGGGAGACGTAATGGAAGTATATAGGTGTGGGAGCCAAAGCTTATTACCCTTGACTTAGCTCATGTAATGGCTTGGTAACCTCCACTAAGATTTTTCCCAAATGCATGTGTTTTATACTATATAACGACCATTTGAATAAAGCCCAAGCCCATCATTGGGCTCTCACTTAGTTGGGCCTTTCATGCCCTCTAAGGCCCATTATCTTTAATTTTCATTTAATTGGGCCATTCATGCCCACTAAGATACACTATGTTGGACTTCCACATTATTTAAGTGAGTTGTTACTTGCTTGTTCCATTTTAAGAGTTTTCATGTTCATCGATTTTGTTATCCTCTGTCGATAAACGAAACCAGACCAAAAATCCTAGAAAAAGAAACCCACTATTGAATACGTATGTAGGAGAAATAAGGGTGGAGATTTTGCTTGAGACCATTTTTTTGTTATTTGTTACTTGTAAATAGAATTTATTTCTTTTATTTGTTGTAAGTTGTATGTCATGCATACATGCCATGCATGTTTCTAACCAACAACAATTGTAAATATAGATTCACGTCAGTTTTTTAGTTAGAAAAGATCTGATACCGGTCGCTTAGTTAGAATATCGAAAGAGGTGGCATCCGTAAGTTTTGATCTTGAACAGCTTAAAGCATAAATTGTTGAACAGGCCAAAACTATAATGCAAGAAATGATGGCAGAAATGAGAAGAGAGAATAGACAAGAACCGCCACCACCTCAACCTCGCCCATTTGATCTTGATGCTGAAAATCTAGGGAGGCAAGAAATAAAGGATGACCAGGAAACTCTATTGGCAAAACCAGTAATCTAACTGAGGATAGACGCCTCAAAAAATATAGAAAAGTCATATTGGGCCAAAGACCTTGTTAAAACCATGGCTCAGATGCAGATGCAGATGAAAGAAAAGGGGATAAATTCTCCCCTCGACTATACTGATCTAGATTTGCACAAGGGTGATGATCCTCTGCCAGGAAAATTCAAATTCCCTAACATGAAGAAGTACGCAGGGACTGACGATCCTCAATTATATTTGTAGCAATATATGACCTACATGAGTGCAACAGAGTTGACAAATGCTCAAATCATCAAGTAATTCCCTTTATCTCTGGAAGGTGCTACAATTCGTTGGTATTACACCTTGGAGTCATATGTGCAAAGTGACTAGAAAGAACTTTGTACTGCATTCATCAAACAGTATGGTCTAAACGCTCTGATGGAGGTCTCTCTAAGAGATCTATAAAGCATAAAGCAGAAGTTCAATGAGTCCTTTACTGAGTACTTAACGAGATGGAGAGGGAAGTTGCAGAATCAGATCAGTTGACAATAGTGATAGAGGGTTATGTTTTGCTGCTTTTTAGGAAGTTAAGAGATCTAGGGATCAAGAATTTTGAAGAACTGCACAAGTTTGGGGTACAAAAAGAGTCAAATTTAGCGCAAGACAAGAAGTTTTTCAGTGGGAGATCTACAAATAGAGAAAGGATAGGATCCAGTAGCACTGTCAGACCGAGCAGCAATGTACAAATCAATGCTATTGGACAACCCCAAAAATTTTTTAACCTTGGAAGACCCTCTCTAAAGTCCTTGAAAATTTATTGAAAATAACCTGATACGACCCTTACCTTAAAGACCACCCTTTCCCAATGCTAACCTGAAATTCTATTGCAAATACCACCAAACCATTGGGTATGACATCGATGACTGCATTCGATTGAAACACGAGATCTAGGATCTCATTGATTCAGGCAAGATTACCGATCCTGAAACCAGAAAGCCAAATACCAAAAATAATCTTTGCCTAATTATTGAAATATGTCGCCACCCAATCCTTGTATTCTTATGATCAACACTGGCTTAACAGAGGAACAAGTGTTTGATTCTTTTATTGATGCCATTCCTACCCTACCAAAACCTGAAACTATAAGCCAAAAATTGAACCAACGGCCTACCGAACTCAATGCAAATGTTCTTGATATTTGGAGTTCTGATGATGAGGAAGAGGGGAAGTTTAATCTATGGAAAGATGACTAGGGAAGAAAGTTCAGCCACCTAGGAAGGTAGAGGAGGAAGAGAAAGAAAAAGAATCGAAAGAATCAGAGAAAGTGGAAAAAGAATCAGAAAAGGCAGAGAAGAAAAATGAGAGAGCTAATAAAGCCAAGAGAGATTAAACAACTCTCGCTAGTGTTTGAGAGTTACTCATGAACTCCAAAGCCCATAGGGAGTCACTAGTTTTGGCTCTAGACAATAAAAAGATTCCATTAAACCATACTCCCAAATGGATGGTCTATTCATTGACAGAAAGCCCTCCTAGAGCAGTAATGTTTACGAATGAAGATTTACCATTAGATGGGAGGGACCACCACAAGGCCTTCTTCATTAAGGCGAAAGTAAAAGGAAAGTTAACTTATTGTATAACAGTGGATAATGGATCCGTTATCAATGTGTGTCCCTTAAAAATTCTATCAAAGCTGGGATTAACTGAAGCTGATCTCAAGCCATCTGAGGTGGTCATTAAGGCCCATAATGATATGAAAAGGCCTGTAGTAGGAACCTTTAGAGCTCTCATCAAGACAGGACCTATTGAAGCTTAGGTCAATTTACATATGCTTGACATCCCTGTCACCTTTGCTATTCTATTAGGGAGACCATAGTTCCATCCTCTGGGAGGAGTCCCTTCAACCATTCACCAGAAAATCAAGTTTCCACTTGAAGGGAAGGTTGTAACCATTTTAGCATAGACTGAAGCCACCGTTGCTGCTCTCAAGTTAGCTCCCAATAAGATTCTAGTTAGTCCAAGTTTTGAGGTATATATGATCTACGAAGATGAGCTGAACCCAAAGATAGTCAGTATAATGAAGAGCATGAATGTTATGCTCATATTGGGATTGAGGAAGAATCAGTATGGTCCATCAGATTTTATTGACCTAAAGGTCCATGTTTTAAAGCATGAGTTAGGCTATCAAAATACTGGAGAGTCCAAGGCTAATGCCAAGAAGAAAAAGAGACTATAGCAGGCGTTCAAGGGAGAAGGTGCTAGTTACCCATACATCGGCCATCCTAAACCATTAATGATAGTGAACAAGGTGATCTCCAGGTTTAAAATCTTCACCAAACATGTGAAGAGAATCAAAGAGCTTATTATTAAGGAGTCGGTTGTGGAAGAATTGATATAAACTCCAAAGTTAGAAAGGGACATTCCTGCGGTGGAGCAAAAAGATGTTGATGATCAGCAGAAGAAGCTCGACTTCGAGTCATATGTCTTAGATTCTATCTTGGATGTCTTTTATGACAATGTCAATTTCTCTTTATCTAACTTGTTTGAAAATGATGACCTTTTTCTTTCTAAAGTATATGTAATGCAGTCTAACTTTGCTTATTTATTTTTTCGAATGGTTATTCAGTTTGTGATGATCATTTCATGCATATGTTTTACATTAATTCTATGCAAACTGAATCATTTAATTTAGGCACAAATAAAAATCCCAAAAATATACTTATTGCTTATGATTTAACTCCTAATGAAAGTGTTCGCTTGGGGCTAGCCAACATAGTTCCAGTCTTAAAGAAAGATGGGAGGGTCAGGATGTGTGTGGACAATAGAGACTTGAACAAAGCTTGCCCGAAGGATGATTTTCCATTACCGCATATTGACACTCTAGTCGACAGTGCAGCCTCTAGCATAATGTACTCTTTCATGGATGGTTTCTCAGGATATAACCAGATTATGATTGCAGTAATTGACAAGTTGAAGACTTTCTTTACCACCAAATGGGGGGTCTACTACTTGGTCATGTCATTTGGGTTAAAGAATGTAGGGGCCACTTATCAGAGGATGGCCACCACGCTGCTACATGACATGGTCCACAAAGAGATAAAAGTATACGTGGGTGACATGATGGTAAAGTCTCCGACCAGGGAAGAACATTTTGTAGCTTTGGACAAGTTTATAGCAAGAGATGAAAAATACAACCTCAGGTTGAATCCTAAGAAGTATGTTTTTGGGGTAACTTCTGCTAAATTACTAGGGTACATCATCAGCCAGAAAGATATAGAAGTAGATTCAAATAAAGTTAGAGTAATCAGAGAGATGCCTGCGCTGAAAAATGAGAAGGAAGTCAGAGGATTCATAGGATGATTGCAATACATCAACAGGTTTATAGCCAAAATAACTACTATTTTTGAGTCAATTTTTAAGCTCTTGAAGAAGAATCAGTCAGTTATCTGGGATGACAAGTGTTAGCAAGGGTTTGAAATTATCAACAATTATTTGATGAATCCTCTAGTCTTGCAGCCACCGAGATCGTGCAAACTTCTAATTCTTTATTTGGCAATTGAAAAAGAGGTAATAGGTGCGATGTTAGCTCAAGAAGGTGACAGAAAAGTAGAATATGCGGTGTATCACTTAAGCAAGAAACTCTTACTCTGCGAATCTAATTATAGTCTCGTAGAGAAAATATGCCTAGTTGTGATTTGGGCAACAAAGAAGCTCCGGCATTACTTCCAATCTTACAAGATACAGGCAGTTTCTAAATATGATCCTCTTGTATATCTTCAGCAGACCCTATCACTCACAGAAAAATTAGCCAGATGGCTAGTTTTGCTTATTGAGCTTGACATCAACTATGTGGCGAAGAAAGTAGTGGAAGGGAGAGTTATAGCCGATTTCCTAGCTCAGAGTCTGATAGATAATGGATAGAAGTGGGAGTTAAAATTTCTAGATGAGCACTTGGGAGCAATTGAAATCCAAATGTGGACAATGTGTTTCGATGGAGCGGTTAATAATAAAGGAGTAGGTATTGGTGTAATTTAATCTCACCAAAAGGAGAAATGATTCCGATGGTGAAGAGATTAGAATTTGAAGTCACCAATAATCAAGCCGAATATGAGGCCTGTATCTTTGGATTAGAAGCGCTTTGGACAGTGGGGGTAGAGGAAGTCATGGTATACGGAGACTCTATGCTAGTAGTGAAACAAATCTCCAAACAATGGGAAGTGAAGGAAGACAAGCTGAGATTATACTGGGATTATTCTGCTACTATTTTATTATCCTTCAGTCAATGCAAATTTGTTCATTTACCACGAGAGGAAAATCATATGGCATATGTACTCGCCACTTTAGCATCAATATGGGAAGAAGAGGAACAAGCGAAAGTCAAACCTCTTATCCTTGTAAAGTCTCGAACGCCTTATTATGAAGAGATAAGGGTGATACCGATCAACTCCACATAAAAGCCATGGTTCTATAATTTACAACAATACTTAGAAACGGGACAGTTTTCTAAGGATGCTGGCAGGAAGGAAAGAAGGTCTCTCAGGATGCTATCTTGTCAATTCATCAGTTATAATGGAATGTTGTACAAAAGAGCACCGACTGGAGTACATCTTAGATATGTGGATAAAGTTGAAGCCTAGAAGCTCATTAAAGCGGTTCATGAAGGCGTACGTGGTCCACATATGAATAGAACAGTCTTGGCTAAGAAAATAGCACGTCAAGGCTACTTTTGGCTAACAATGGAAACAGGTTGCATGAAATTTATGAAGAAGTGTCATAACTGCCAAGTATATGGCAATGTTAGTCACTTACCTTCCATGGAACTTCAGGGGATGACTTCTCCCTAGCCGTTCATAGTATGGAGAATTGACATTATAGGAGAGATAAGGCCAAAAGTGTCAAATGGACATTGTTACATTATAGTGGCTATTGATTATTTCTCCAAGTGGGTTGAGGCAGAATCATATACCACTGTTGGATCAAAGCAAATGGCAAGGTTTATCGAGAAGAACATAATTTGTCGATACGGTTTGCCACATCGCATTGTCTCTGATAACGGTGTTCAGTTTTGAGCCGAGACAACTGCTTAGTTGAAAGAATACAAGATTGAGCATCACAGATCATCTCTGTATAGACCACAAGCAAATGGTGCAGTGGAAGCCGCCAATAAGAATGTGAAGAGGATTCTGTCCAAGATGTTGGAAAACTACTGGGATTGGTCTCAATATCTTCAGTTTGCATTATAGGGATATAAAAATACTACAAGGAAATCCACTAGCATAACTCCATATTCACTAGTATACGAATATAAGGCAGTAATACCAATAGAATTGAAAATTCAGTCCATGCGGATTCTCTTGGAATCCAAAATTTTTAAGTATTAATGGTTGAAAAGTCGATTGGCACAGTTGACACTGTTAAACAAGAGAAGAGTGAAGGCCATACATCATTCTCAGCTATATCAAAAGAGGATGGCTCGGGCTTACAATAAAAAGATCAAGCCAAGCAAGATTAAGGAGGGTGATTTGGTTTTAAAACTCACAAGGCCAATCATGACAGATCCGAAGGAGAAGTTTAAGCCGAACTGGGAAGGCCTGTATCTGATGAAGAAATTATTCTCTAAGGGTGTCGCGATCCTTTCCGATCTAAAGGAGAATGAGTTTAGAGAACCCATCAATATGAACAAGCTGAAGAAGTACTTTCTGTAAAGTCTCGCTAGGGGAAAAACCCCAAAAGGGGCCGCCTAGAAAAAAGTTAGAGACTTGAAAAATGAAAAATTAAAAAGTCCTGTTGGATTGAAAACCTTTTGAAAGGAAATTCAAGCAAAAATTAAGGACATATAAAAGGAGAGGGAGAGGAAAAAATAGTTACTTGGAAAACTTGCAAGGACAAGTCAACTAACGACAAGAGATATGTTAGAAGCAAAATGTATAACCACTTTATGCTTATATTAAATGGAATGGGTTGCCTTTGTTATTATTGTACATTGCGTTAAGTGTTCATTACAAACTTTTTAACTAAAAAGGCAATTTCATCCAACAAAAGGTTAAAGTAAAAACTAAGTTACATAAACCTAAATTTATCTTTTTTTCTTCTATTGGGTACTTGATGCCTATAACTCCCTTATTCTTTTGTGCTTTTCAAATTCATCCTTTTTTTGTTGTAATTGAATCCACTCCTTATACTGATCATCAGTGGACGGATCTCCATTGTGTAGTCAATGCACCTCAGAATAGTTCTGTGAGGTCAAGTCCCAACCAAGTCATCTAGGAAATTATGAGAGAGTGGCCCTAGTTCAAACTCATAAACTGGTCCCATAATCAACTATTTCTACCCATATTGTCTATAGAGCTGAGCCAAATTGTAGAAAGTAGTAAAATGAAGGCCAGCTACAGGAACGCAATAAGTGTGGGATCGAATGGTCACATGCTGTAATCTCCACCAAGGACACATCCACTGAGTCAGAGTGTCAGGGAAAGTAGCTAACCAGCCCCAAACATCCTACAGAATAGGATAAAGTCTCCTAGTATGGCATTGTTTAGCTCTGTAATGAGCAATATCTTAAGGAGGTTCCAATAACCTCAATTTTTCATGAAACCATGCTTGTAGAGGTGACAAGTAGATGAAAATTGCAGTAAAATGGAAAATAAAGGAAAGGAACAAGAAAGCTAACCTCTAATAGCGTTAGGCTCCTAGAGAAGTGCCTAGTCTCAGCAAAGTTGTCCAATCCGATGATTATTTCAACCAGTATGAGAGGAAAAGGGTTTAGGCATGCTTTCACTTGATCTAGGATATGCAGAATCTTGGAATCGTCGTTACCAGAAGGAGAAACAAGTAGAAAGTGAGCATATAAACAAAAGGTCAGCATCTGAGGCTAATATGCTTCCTTGTTATCTATTGCCACTACTACTTCTAGAAGAAAGTCTATCAGGATCTCAGTGTTAAAGATGTAGTGAAGTGAAGACTAAGGTGACTAGTTAAACATTCAAGCCATTTGATACTGCATAGAGTACAAATCTGAGGTATTGATTGAGAGGACTACGATCTGACAAGCAGAATTCAGTTGAGAGCCTAGGATGGCTTTAAACTCCTTTAGTAGGGGGCATAGCTCCACAACATTAAATCTGAAGAAATGTTTCTGATTATCCCAGCATTGAGCAAGAACATGAAGAAATGAAAAATTGATCCTCCTAGCGTGTAAGGATCGAAAAATGGATAGATGGAATGGCTCTAATCTTGACAATGATCCTCCATCTAAGCTTTTTAGGATCAGTTGTAGTTGTTTCAAGCTTCTTTCAGTCATTTTGGGTGGTTAAAAGGTGGTTCAGGTGAAGAAAATAAAAAAGGAAATTGGAGAGAAATCATATTTGGGGATTTTTTATAGTAGTAGCCTGACTATCGTAGAGGCGATCGCCTCTGCGAAGAGTCCATGCCTCTGCCTATTAAGGCAACGCCTCTTGAATAGTCAGGGGATATATTTTCCTATTTGACTATAAATTAATTATATTGTATATGCAAGCTTCAGTTATCAGAATCAGAGAAGACATTTTCTATAATAAATTCTCCTTTCATTAATTCTAAATGCAGTCAATATATAAAATTCTATATTATCTGTTCAATGCAAAATATGAAAAGCAAAAATGTACACCATCTGAGCAAAACATAATAACAGTCAAGAACAGTCAAAATGATCCTAATCTATGATGCAGCAGAGTCAGTGCTCTCTGTATCATCATTGTCCTCCTGCCCCTCCTCCTTACTGCCATCGTCAGTGTCATCAGAATGCTCCTCACCCTCAGTAGCATTAGCTTGCTCATCTTTTGCATCGCCGATGCGCTCCTCCTTATTGCATCACAGTATGCTCCTCATCCTCTGCCTCCTCATCTACCTGGAGGGCAGCAACCTAGCGCTCAAGAGCATTGATCCTGGCCTGCTTGTCGTCGCCCTAATCTTGTCCAAACACTATAAAAGGGTAAGAAATCATGAGAGCATGCATACATATTAAATATAGGAATGTGTTTTACCTTTCATCGTTGGGTGACCTGTATGAAGTAGTCCCGCTCAGCCTCAATGACCCTATATATATACTCGCACTGATCTGAGATATCAGCATGATTAAATCAACTGTTAGTGCTAAACATTTGTTAAGAAATGCTAAAAATTGAGTGAAGAGAGACTCACATGAGTAGTGGCCTCTAGAGTGAACACAAGCTCCAGACTCTCATCTAGCGTAAGGAACTAGCAGGACAAGTCGTTAGGAGGTAGCCAACACCAAGCCATCAGGTCAGAAGTGGCATTAAGATGTCTAGCCACTATGTTTGAGATGGTGATGGAAGGTGTTGTAGCAGGTAGAGCTCTAGATGAGGTGCCCTCATCCCTCTGCTCAGCCCAAGGACGCTGAGGTGGCCGCTCTTATTCAGAAGACCTGGGACAAACTGCGGGTCTCCTAACTGGAGCTTGAAAATAGAAAATTAAATCAGAAGAAGGACATTAATATATGACAATTTGAGTCAATATATTTAAAAGGGTCACAGATTACCTGAGATGTCAATGCACCCAGGGGCACCTCTGTAATAGATGGGTTTGCACCAAATCCATGTAGCGAGACTTACTCCTCTCGTAATATTCATCTACATCCTCCCCAGCAATGGCCTCATCCATCTCATCTCCCTCTAACTAATGTGTCCAAAGCATGCTACGAGGAGGAGGGAGAGGTGGTCGTCTCAACCGAGGGCCCGAGCACCATTGGTGTATCCTCGCCAAGGAACTAGACCCTATAGTCAAGTCCTCAAAGTAAGACACTCTTCCTGGAGAGTGGAATCGAACGAATCATGGTTGGTGACCACTCTACCTATAGCGCCCATAAATCCTGACACAGCTACAAAAAATAGGCTGGTAAGTATATGAATATACTTAACAAACATATTATTAATTATAATTATATTTGCAAGTATTGTACCTCATCAGGCGTTAGGTTGTTCAGCCATATACGATGAACCTACAAGCGAGCAACCGGCCTTCTCCAAGCTCGACTAGGGCCCCACCTCGCCATGGCAGGAAATAGAGTATCACGAATGCGGGTTAACCCTACGATCAGCTCCAACTCCAGGGCCCAATCCTACAAAAAGAAAGAAGTGTCAGCAGGTAATGGTATTCAAAACAAGCCTAATAAAAGAAAAGATGAGAGAAAATACTAGAACAACACGCTAGAAAATGGCAAAACTGCTTGGCTCCGTGAATGGTCTCATCCATGGTCCGATATAAATATGCAATAGCACAGCTACCCCAATCATACATAGCCACCAAGTCAAGATCTCTCAGTGGCATAAAAAATATTAGATTGATGGAGCTCGTTGTATCAGCAAAAAGTGTAGTCCCTAATAGGTAGACAAGAAAAGATCTTACTTCCTGGTCGATCTAGCGGCTAGTGGTAGCAGTCTCCATTCTCTCTTGCATATAGTGACTTCGAATAGAGTCAATCTTGATGGTGTGCATCCCCATCATATCTGGGACCATCCCCAGGAGAAGCTCAATGTAAGTGACATGGTCGAGGGACATCTTATGTAGGCTCGAATCCAAAAGAACTGAATGCCCCACACACGGAATCCCCATAACAGCAATAAAAGAAACTGGGTCAAGGGTGAACTCGCTGAAAGAAAGGTGGAATGTATGCGTGGTGTCAGACCATCTCTTCATCAAAGCATGTAAGGGCTGGAAGTCAGTCCGCTCTTGAGTATCTGGAAGAGCAAGGATAAAATCCACAAACCCAATATCCTGAATACAAGCCTTGATGTTGCCTAAGAAATTGTCGTACCACATGCAAGCACCGTGGAAATTCTCAGCACCCTTGAAAGTATGGGAATATAGCTATAATACAAAACAGGGAGTTGAATTATCAGTCTAGCTAAGTAAATTTAAAATTTTGTTTTAAGCTTCTAGTGAAGAGGAGACTGCCTCTACGCAAAGAGGCAATCACCCATCGAAGGGACATCGCCTCTACACAAAGAGGTGATTTCCCCTTTATAATGGCCTGAGCCTATTCACAGGAGATGATCGCCTCTTCAAAGAGGCATCGCCCGAACGAAGAGGCAACGCCTCTTCATGCAGGAAAACTGACACTCAAACTTATTTTATGTAATTTTATTCAATTTAATCAAAATTTTCTCGGTTAAATTGATAAACATGCATTCCTAAGCACTAACCCGATATTATTTCATGTTATTTGTAGGCAAAAATTGAAGAAATTAGACACTAACCTCTCTAATAGCTAATCCACAGATATGGGATCGCATATATGCTAAAAGAGGTACCTCGTCCCTAATGTCGAGGCCGAAGTTAAGTAGAGGACATACTGGAGGTGGCACTGGGTCCCATACAGGCAAATATGGGGTCTGCATGGCATCCATAGCAGAGAAAGCTCAAAATAATGAAAAGGAGAATTGAGGGAAAGAAAAGAAAATTCAAAAAGAAAGGCAAATTTGAAAGGTAAGGAAGGAAGCTATATATAAAAAAGAGGAAGGAAGGAAATCCTGGTGAGAAAGGAAGGAAATAGAATAAAAGAGCCCATTAGCCAAAGGAGGAAAGGCCCATGAAATAGGCATCCCCAACGAAACCTAAAAAAAAAGAAGAAAAATAAAATTTTTGGAAAAATGAAGAATTGTTATCTTACTTCTCGGGTGTATCCCGAAACTACTATTGAAGAATTGAAGATTGTCTGATTGAAGCATCAATTAAAGATGTCTGGTCGGGTTTGAATCCCCAAAGTGCATCTTTCTTTTTTTAGAGCGTCTGGTCGAGTTTGAATCCCAAAAGTGTGCGTGTCAAGAACGTCTGGTCGGTTTTGAATCCCCGAAGTGCGCACTTCAAAAATATCTGGTCGGGTTTGAATTCCTGAAGTGCATCTCCTCATTTCAAGAGCATTTGGTCGGGTTGTATCCCTGAAGTGCGCATTTCAAGGATGTTTGGTTGGGTTTGAATCCTCGAAGTGCATCTTCCTTCTTCAAGAAGTGTATGGTCGGGTAATGAATACCCGAAGTGCATCTTCTTCAATAAGTGACTGGTCGGGCAACGAATCCCCGAAGTTCACATTTCAAGAGTGTCTGGTCAAGTTTGAATCCCCAAAGTACGCGTGTTAAGGATGTCTGGTCAAGTTTGAATCCCCGAAGTGCATCTTTTATTTTTACTGAGTGACCTCTCAAGCTAGGAAACTCGAGAATCACGCTTCATATATTAATGAGTAATTGATCGGGCCAAGAAAACCCGAGAAACATGGTTACGTTTCACCTCTTTCTTTACTGAGTGACTTCTCACATTAGAAAGGCTCGAGATTCATGTCCAAATATTAATGAGTAACTGATCGGGCCAAGAAAACTTGAGGAACACTGTTACGTTTTCATCTTTCTTCACTAGGTAACATCTTGGGCCAAGAAAACCCGTGGTTCACCCCTCAACTATAATGAGTGGCGGATCGGGCAAGGAAAACCCGAGGATCATAGTCACATTTCAAGTTAAAATTTGACCTCTCGAGTTTGAATTCTTAAAGCTGACGACCCAAGTGAAACTTGCAGGTCAGGTATGTCATTCTTACTGTTTATTATGCATGTTGCTTTTTCAAAAAATTGATTTCAAAAATCTAGTTTTCGAAAAATCAAGGGGGTAAACTGTTAGCACCCCGGTGTGAGGCCCGCAACAAAAGCCTGATGATGAGATAAGTACGGATTTTTAAATGCAAGAAAGCTCGAAGATTTCTTTGAGAATGGACTTAAAAGCCCAAAATCTCTATTTAGGCCCAAAACACTCAAACCCAAAAATAAACCCAAGCCCATAAGCCCTTTCAGCCCAAAGGCCTAAGCCGGGCCTAGGTCGAAGAGACCTCGTCCCAAGCATCGGTGAGGCGACGCCTCATCACTGGCCGACCTACTTTACATTAAATGTCATTTATGGCTAGTTTAAGTAAAGAAGGGCCCACATATCCCACAACTGGAGATTTGGACGTGAAACAAAGGCTTTTTGGACCAAATTAAGCTTAGGGAAATGGGGAAGCAATGATGACAAACACTAAATGGGGGAATTAGCCTTGGTTTTGGAAAGGGAAGGGTGGAGGTGGTGGAGGCAATAAATAAGAGTGGTTAGGGACCATTTAAGAAAAAAGGGGAATTTCTGAAAAAAGGAAAGGAAGGAAGAAACGTTCTGAAAAAAAGAGAGAGGAAAAGAGAAGAAAAGGGAGAGAAAAAGAGGAAGAAGGAGTGAAAACCAAACTTAAAAGTCCATTCCTTTGAGTAAGAAAAGGTGACCATGCATTCAATGCACTTTAAAGTCATCAAACAAAGCTCAGAGGGCTTAGTTAATAGCTTCAATTTTTTAAGCTTTCAAATATTCATTTCATTTCTTACTTGATTGTTGCTTTATTTGTTACTTGAAGGTCATCAGAAGGCGTGATTACTTGAAATATTGAGTGTTAATTGTAGATTTGCATTTATTTGCATCAAAATTTGTCTATTTAACTTCATTTTAGGATTACTTATGTTTTAAGAAATATGTAATATTGATGTACTTTGTTGAAGAGATGACGTCTCTTCGAGATGTGGTAATTTGAAATCGCCTTCTAGTCAAGAGGCGACGCCTCTTCGAAGAGGCGATCACCTCCCCACCAAAGTCCTACACAAATCTGCTTCATTTTGGTATCCTTTTGGTTTATTTTCGGTTTTTGATACGTTTCTGCTATTTAGTATCTTCAATATTGCATGAGATCGCCATGATATTGAGTATGTTCAAGTAATCAATCTGTGTATAGATGAATTTTCATGCCTATTTTATGCAAATTGAATTCAATTTCTTTTGTAAATAAAATTTTTATCTTGAAATATAACTAACCATTATTTGTTGTAGAGATCTCTCGGTGATTTTTAATCACTAAGTAGTTAGTGTATTAATTAGTTCTTGAGAGGATTTATTAGAATTTATTATCGTTGTAATTGTATAAAGTGTTGTAATCCCTAATCCCCTTTCCCCATTTATTTGGAATGAATGGTTGTAAGTTATTATTATGTGCAATGAATGTTCGATTTATAAGCATGAAGAGGATTAATGTGCAAAGTTGGTAATTGTAAAAATGGAAATGAACGTGATTCACATTTTAATAAGGAAATAACTTAATAATCCAAGATAATAAAATATGAAACACATACGGAGGCCAACCGAAGGTTGGGTGGGTATTCCAAAAGTCCATACCTAGTTTCCGAACCCTGTCTCTGAAGTCGGTTGATAGGTACCTCCGTGGAATCTAGTTGCTGTAAAGTATTTCCCGGTTTTCATCTAGGTGGCGACTCCATCTCCAATATGGGCCACAAGCCCATCTTATATTTCATAGCAGGTCCTAAATTTGCACAGTACCGTGATCGTCAAACACTTGGGCATGTAACTAACCCCGCTGCCTATAATATAATTTAAACTAAATATTATTTTTTAGTTTTTTTCATATATCCCATCATTTTCTTTAAAAATTAATTATTTCAATATTTATTATTGATTTTAGTTGCCAATTTTTTTTATATTTTCCTATTATTCTAGAATTACAAAAAATAACTATATATTAAAAGAAAATTATATATTGTAAATAACATCAATATTAATTTATTTATTTATAATTAAAGTATAATATATGTGTTTAATACCACATAAAAAATTATAATAGATATAAAAACTATTCAACTATTTAGCATTAGAAAATAATTTATGCATTCATAGTTCATATTTTAATCAAGAATTTTAATGCAAATTTAAAAAATAATTAAAAATTGAAGCTCAAATAATTTATTCTTGAAATTTTTTTTCAAAATAAAAAAAATAAAGTGTCAAAATGAGAATTAAGGTAAACATGAGGGTCATTTTCGGATATTGTACTTTGGTTCTAATGGAAAAATTTAACACCGTTAAATGTGGTGTTTAAATGCACCATATTTCAGAACTTTAGGGTCATAATTAGGCATTGAAAAATATAAAGTGCCAAAGTGAGAATTGAGATAAACATTAAGGTTATTTTTAGACCTTTTCCCTCGAGACTTGTGTATGAAGGCTGATCATCTATGCCCAGCAGATATCCAGATGTAATTCCGGGCCATTTTATTGTAACTTACATGTCAAACACTTGTGCTGCTTTGCACTTGTGCTGCTTTGCACTTGTGCTGCTTTGCACTTGCAGCTTCTTGTATATGCCATGGCCCTGTGACATCAAGGTTGATAATTTCTGTTCTTATTAATTTAGGCATTATTGCATTACTTGGATTAACAGTTGTAGTAAGTTCTTGATATTCATCGGCCAACTGCTGCAGCTATTGGGTTTAATGTCATAATTATGCATTGAGTTCAATTTCTGAATTATTAATCATTTTATTTTAAAACATAACTGCAACCAGCTTGTTTACTGAACATCTCAACTTGTGTTTGCAGCCAAGGTGGATAAAACAAAATTTCATCGACTTCGCATGCAACAGATATGAAGTTTAACTAAGATTCTCATAAAATTTTTAATCTTTGTTTTGCATTGATTGGTATATAGCTACATGACTATCTTGCTTTCTAGATTATTCAAATACCAGCCACTTCATTTTTTTTTTTTATTTACATAGGAGGGAAAGATACACCTACTACTATACTAGTTAAAGGTTGTGCTTTTGATTATTATTATTATTATTATTTGCCCCTCAACCCTGCTATCTCGAAATAATTGGATCTTAATTAATCTATTTTGACTCAATCAGGTCTATAAGAGCAGTAAAAATTTTCTAAAAACTAATTTAACATAACAGTATATATCACGACTCGAATATAAAATTAAAACAGTCTCTATCAGCTCATCCTAACAATTATTGGTTAAGGTTATATTTTTTTAATGGGATAACTTTCATACTTAGATTCTTTAATCAAAAGTGGTGCAAGCATTGCAATGATTTTTTTTGTTTAACATTTATCTTATTTATTTTAAGAAGAGAATACGAAATTTCAAGTTCTTGTAGTTGTAGGTAGGACCTGATTGAGAATTTCCGAGCAGAAATGATGTAAAAAAAAAAGGGTAAACAATATGCTTGAATGATTGCAGAGAAAGAAGAAAGTTCACTGGAATCAACAATTAACAAGACCAGGAACCAGATACAAACAACACCAACAGCACCAATACATCAATTGAAACCAAATAAAACCACCCAACTTTTCAACCTTCTCTCATCTCATAGCCAAAGAGAGAAAAATGACCCTGAATATTTTTTTCTTAAAAATCTGCAGATGGAAGCTGTTCATGTGTGCTTGGGCTAATGAAGAAGGTCTCGTAGACAACGGCCGCAATACCGGCACCGATAAATGGACCGAGCCAGTAGACCCAGTGGTTGTCCCATGTCCAGCTGACTACTGCAGGTCCAAAAGAGACTGCTGGGTTCATGGATGCACCATCAAAAGCACCACCAGCCAAGATGTTGGCACCTACAATGAAACCGATTGCTATAGGTGCAATTATACCGATATTCCCCTTCTTTGGGTCGACTGCTGTTGCATATACAGTGTAGACCAAACCAAAGGTCATCACAATCTCAAAAACAAGTGCGTTCCATGCACTAACACCAGATGATAGGGCAAAGGCAGATGTTTCCTGATAACACAAAGTCAAGAACATTAAAGTTGAAGCTTTTTTATTCTTGAAAAACGTTCAATATATTCAAGATAATGTTTTGTTCATTGGCAACTAGGTTGAAGAAGGTGCTTACCAATCCACCAGTGGAGAACTTAAGAAGCAAGCAAGCAACAATGGATCCAAGTAACTGGGCAATCCAGTAAAGAATACTTCTGATGAGTGAAATGTGGCCACCAATAAAGGCACCAAAAGTAACAGCAGGGTTTACGTGCCCACCAGAAATGTTAGCAGCTACTGCAACAGCAACGAACAGTGCGATTCCATGAGCCAGGGAGGCTGCTACTAGGCCAGCAGGAGTAGTTGATCCATCGTCCGTGAGCTTGTCTGCCAAAAATATCCATCATTTTGTTATTAGCATTATTCTAAAGGCCATTATAATATGAAAAAAACCAAAACTATACATAAAAATACTTACTAAATGCCATGCCAGAACCTTCACCAGCGAAAACGAAAATTAGCACTGAGATGAACTCAGCAAGAGCTGCCTTCAAGGCATCAGGCTGACCAGCCTCTGCTGGAGATCCAACTGCAATGCTAGTGATGGGCATTTTTTTTTTCCTCAAAAAAATTTAGCTTTGACCTCTATCACTTGCAAAGCCAAATTTTAGTTTACTTTTTAGCTTAATTTGCTTCTTGTATCTAAAGCTTACTTAATTAGAGTTGTTTATATAGGGGTCTAATGCATTTGCACTACATCAGAGTAAGTAACCGAATCAGCTGGTTTCCATCCGGTTACAGCTCAATTTTTTTTTTAAAAAAAAGCACAATTAATTTTTATTTGTTCAAGTGGTAAAAATTTAAATTTTTGTAAATAAAATCATAAATTCAAGTCTTACGTGTGAAAAAAGTATGAGTTTTACATGCTTAATTATGAATATATTCAACTCGAATTTTAAATTAGTCTGAATTTTTGTGGGACTACCAAAGATTAAAAAAACCAAAAAATCCTCCTTTTGTTTCTATTGTGCCACGTGTCGGCTGATGCAACATAGACTTACCAATCGGATGGTGGAGAAATACTTATCAATCATCAACCGACCATTTGTGGTGGCAAAATTGGGACCCCCCTTTTAGTGATTGTTAAGTGTTTTTGCTTACCGACCATTAGATTTGTTTATGTACTTATGGTGTTGTGGTGATGTAGACATATTGATTATAGGTGGCTTCTTCTTGTAATTATCAATGCTTAATTTTGTTAATTTAAAGTTATTTTTATTTAAATTTGGCTCAAATGTGTATTTAAACACTTAAATTTTTAATAATTAATTAGTTGTACATCTAAATTTTTTACTTTATTACATTATATATTAAAGCTAATACTTTTCATTAGTTTTCAACATTTTTAGAAGCATTTGAACTTGATTTTCAAGATTAACTTATGTTAATAAAAAAATACATCAATAATGTTTAATTTTTTATTATTATTTTCGTATTTGAATCAAATAAACATTTAAATTGATAAATAATATTTGAAATAATATTTCTATCATATGATATTTCTATTTTATGTATTAAATAATATTAAATTGTTTATACGGCTCTCTTTTTTTACATTATTTTCTCCATTTTATATTTATTTTTTAAACATTATAAGAATTTTTTACCCATTCAATTAAATTTAAAACTAAATATATTAATCTAAAATACATGAAATAAAAATTCAAAAATTTAAGAATTATAATTAATAAAATAAATATAAATAAAAAGTGAAATTTATTTTATTTAGTTTAGTGAAATGAGTAAGAAAATTAATTTTTTCCTCTTATAGTTTCCAAGAGCAAAAAATGAATTAAGATAAAAAAAATTAAAATGTAATGTAATGTAAAAAAGAAGATATTTAAATCAATTTATTACTTATATATTTTAACTTATAAATTTTGTTAGAATTTTTGGTTCTAATACTTAATAAAAAAATTAAATCTTACTACAAATTGCCAAGCATCTTAATGGGAAAAAAAATTAACTCGTTAAATGAATTTGAGAGGTATAGGATTAATCCTCATTCTTATTACATTTTTTATATAAAAAATAAAAAAAAATCATTTTATGCAAAACTTGAATTATAATTTTTTTTTAACTTCATACCTCTGAATATCCTATTTCTAAAATAGTAAAAATAAAAAAAAATTAAACACTTTTGAACTTCTTTTTTTGTGTGCGCAAAAGGAAAAGTCGGTCTTGTCGATGCGGTTTTAGTGGAGATCATGAACAGATGGTGATGACATCAGCACTTTAGCTATGATGTGGCAATTCCAGCCATATGATGTGGAGTAGTGGGAATAAAATTTTTGGGTTGAGTAATTCATTATTAAGCCAAAATAAATAATTAATTAAAAAATTTAATTTACCATCACGATCAACACTAAAAACAAAAATTTAATGAATATAGAAATAAAAATGGAGTGGGCAGATGTCCTTTAAAGCCTAATGACATAGAGAAATACAATAAGTTATAATTAACAAGTTAATAATGAAATTAAATCATGGTGTACCGTGTACGTATACTAAGCATACATTAAACATTGCATAATATCTTAGAAAGAAAAATAGAAGAAATCCTACCTCCACCACTTGATTCAAGTGATTAATGGAGTATTTATGACCTTTAAGATCATGGATTCAAATATTAAAAACGATACATTTAAATGTTAAATTATCTGTCTATAGCTAACTAGTTCTAGCCACGGACTGAATGAACTAACTAGTTTTAGCCACAAAATTAACTCCATTTAAACTAACTAATTTTAGCCACAAAATTAACTTTATTTAAAAATAGAGGGTTCAAATTCATCTCCCCTTACCTCCCTCGCCAAAAAAAATAGAAGAAATCCCTGTTTAGATTGTGAGACAAGCAACTATTTGACAAAACCCTTTTTTCTTAAAAAAAAATCAATAATTGTCTTATTAGAAATTCAAAAATTGCAGACATGCTTCTTTTAAAAGTTTCCAGCTATATCAGTATTTATTAATTTAAATAATAAAAAATTTAAGTTTTTTAAAAGATAAATTATTATTTGCCTCTTATATTTTCATCTAATACACTATTTTATCTTTGATATTTAAAAATATACTTATTTATCTGTAATATTTGCAACAGTTACCATTCATTGGACCTCTGTCAGGGATGAAATAATACATGAATTTGTAAATATCAGAGATGAATTAATATTTTTTCAAATGTCAGGGATGAAATAATGTAATAGATAAAAATATAAAGGGCAAATAGTAATTTATCCTTTTCTAAAATATTTTTTTTAGAAAAAGATAATTTTTTTATTTATTAAAAATTAATAATGTATCTTGATAAATATATAATATGAATAAAGTACAATCAAGAAGATTGAAAAAAATTCTCACTGAAAATATGAAACTGTTTGTAGTTATTATTCAATCGCGTTGACAGAGTTATTTTGATTTGCAACTCGATGATTTGTTCAGTAATTTTTATGCTCCATCTCATGACGTTCATTAACCATAAATCGACTCTATAATCTTTAATTGAATCCGATTGCAAAAATACCAACAAAAATTACATAATAGAAAGAACTATAAACTCTGTAGAGGAGAACCAACAAACCCCATAAAGGGATTAATAACTTCACGAATGAACAACTAAAAAATAAAAATAAAACAAACAGATTAATTTGTATTTATTCGATGAAAAAATAAAATAGAATAAAAAAATAATAAGAGATCACTGCCGATCTAAAAGATGATTGGCAATGGCCAAAAATAAAAGTATTTAATGAAGAAATTTTAAGTATTTAATGAAGAAATTTAAAAAAAAAAAAAGAGAAGAAGCGGTTATAGTTTTATTGGTATCTTTTTTAAAATAAGATTTCAAATCTTATATATAAAGAAATATATGTTGAGAAAATTTTGCGCCATAAATTCATTTAACTAAATTCTAAAATAATAAAAAACATAAGGGTACTCAATACTAGAGTTATTAAAAAAACTTGTCCCCATGAATATGTTAAATAGTAAAAAGTATAGATACCCTACCGAGGATTGTAGGGATTGAACTGCCATTTTCCTCTCTCCTCACAAGTGTAGAAATTTAATCATTTGATCTAGTAATTTAAAAATATATAAAATATTATTATTTTAAAAAATAAAAATATCTTCATATTAGGATATTAAATGAATTTATACATGATCTGAAACTTGATTTTGGAAAAAAAAAAAAATTCTCAAAGTATACTCTTTCATATTATCTTAATACATTGAAATTAAATTTATAAATTACTTTCGAAAATCAAAATTAAAAAGTTCTGATTTTGTTATGGAATAGTCTCACCATATCATTAGCATGAAAATTAGTAAAAGGCAAATTCCAACATTAGGATGGATAATTTTATAAAAATCTTAAATGCAATTATAAGTGGGTGTTAACTATTTTAATTATCTCCATATGCATTATGCATTTATATGGTGTGAAAACAAATTAGTTAAGTTCTGGATTGTTGATATAATCAACCATTCACCGGACATACAATTCTATCCGATTCCATTGGGATTGAATCCCTCTTACA
>CATIWM010304969.1:0-10092 GCA_949671775.1 Mallotus repandus
TACTCAAATAGATGTTAAAAGTGCATTTTTAAATGGTTTTATTGAAAAAGAAATTTATGTTGAACAACCTCTAGGTTTTAAAATTTTTTATTTTCCAAATCTTGTGTTTAAACTCTCAAAAGCATTGTATGGATTGAAACAGGCTCCAAGAGCTTGGCATGAAAGGTTGAGCAACTTTCTATTAGAGAAAGGCTTCTTTAAAGGAAAAGTTAATACAACTCTTTTCATAAAGAAATCCAAACATGATTTGTTAATTGTTCAAGTTTATGTTGATGATATTATATTTGGTGCTACTAACCATTGCTTGTGTGGAGAATTTTCTAAGTTAATGTAAGGAGAATTTGAGATGAGTATGATGGGTGAACTCAAGTTCTTCCTTGGACTTCAAATTAGGTAATGCAAAGATGGGATTTTCATCAATCAAACCAAGTATGCTAGAGACATTCTCAAGAAGTTTGGAATGGATAGGTCAAATCAAGCAAAACTCCAATAAGTACCACCACCAAACTCAATAAATATGAGAATGGAAAACCAGTTGATGAAAACCGATTTAGAGGTATGATCGGATCCTTTCTTTACTTAACTGCTAGTAGACCTAATATCATGTTTGCTACTTGCTTATATGATAGATTTCAATCCAATCCCAAGGAGTCCCACTTGAATGCAATCAAAAAAAATTTCAAGTATTTAAGTGGAAGTTTGCATTTAAGACTTTGGTATCCTAGGAGTTCATCCTTTGACTTGATTAGTTATTCGGATGCAGACTTTGCCGGTAGTTTATTAGATAGAAAATGTACTTCCGGAACTTGTCAAGTTTTAGGACAATATTTAGTTTCTTGGTTAGTAAGAAACAAGTTTCGGTTGCCTTATCTACTGCAGAAGCAGAATATGTTGCTGCAAGTTTATATTGTTCACAAGTATTATGGCAAAAACAATAATTAATGGACTATGACATTAAACTTTATCACATTCTAATCAAATGTGACAATACAAGTGCTATAGACCTTAGAAAAAATCCTATTCAGCATTCTAGAACCAAGCATATAGATATTAGACATCATTTCTTACGTGATCATGTTCAAATTGGTGATATCTCACTTGAGTTTGTTGATACAAACAATCAACTTGTAGATATTTTCACCAAACCTCTCAATGAAGAGAGATTAAATTTCATTAAACATGAACTTGGCATGATTTATGGTTCTAGTTTATCTTGATTGTATGTTCAATTGCTTAATTGATGGTTGGACTGTTTGATTTCATGATTTCATGTGAAATCATATTGTGCTTATCAATTAATTTGATCATTAAGTGTTTTTTATTTTGATCTTAGCATTTTTTTTATTGAACTTTATTTTCAATAAATAATTTATTTTTAGAGCATTAGGTGTTTCTTGCTCATATGCGAATTTCACTCATCCTCCTCCATCTCCTCCTCAAAACTAGCTTCTTTTTATGTCCTTTTTCTTTGTTTGCTCATCAGTATCTATTTAGTTTATTTTTAGTATTTTTTCATTTCTGAGATTTTAGCTGCTAGTTTATATTTAAGTCAATTTTATGTTAGTTTATGTTTGGTTTATTTTCTATTTTCTTTCGGTTTATGAGCCAAGAGTTGTATGTTTGTGTCTTGTTTAAAATTGATATTTTAAATATCATTGTACTCCTCTCCTTTCCATTAATGCAATTTTATTTTTTCTTAATTCTATTTTATTTTATTTTATTTTATTCTTTTTATTTTAACAAAAGGGGAGAAAAATTTGAGTTTGCTTATTATTTATTATTATTTATTTCCTTATTATTTGTTACATGCATTGTAAGTGTGGCTAGTTTTATGATAATTAATGATCATGTTATCATGATTTAATATTTGTTATGCTAAGCCTTGTTTTGCTTACTTGCATTAATTCATTTAGTCTTTCACAAAGAGGGAGAAATTAATTTGAACTTTCATTTTTTTTAGTTCATGGTCTTTTGTTTCCTTTAGAACTAAGCTCTACATGATCACGTGGTAGTTAAGTTTGTTAAGTTTCAACGTAAATATTGTATGTACTATTTTTTTGATGCATTATCATGTAAATTTTATCTTCTATCATGTTTATGTTTATTAAATATTTTTTCAAGCATCCTTGCTAAATTTTAAAATTTATATTTCTTATCATGCCAAATAGGGGGAGGGGAATAAAAAAATATATATTTCTCATTAATTTTTATTTATTTGAATTTCTTACTCCTTATAGTTATTAATTTTATGATAAACATAATTTTATGGGGAGTAAAATTCATTTAATTCAAATTATCACACACTTAACTTTATATTATTTTCTCAAACTCAAAATAAGTTTGTCAAAATCAAAAAGGGGGTGATTGTTGACCTTAGCGATAATCAATATTGATTTTGATCTTAACAAACTTAAGTTTGAGCATTTAATTTGTTTATTTAAGTTTTTATAAGTTAGGAATCAATTGAAAGTCAAAAATAATGAAGAAATATCAAAGAAATATCACTCTGAACATTGGTCCCAAGTATCATCTCGACCGAGATTGATAAGTATGTTTTTGGGCTAATTCAACCTCTAAGATTCAAGGAAGCATTTGACATCCATAGAGCTTAATAATGAGAAAGTGATCTTCTTGATATTTTAACTAGACATCATAAGCTTTCTGAATTGAGCTTACTTATCAAAATCTGAGCTCATGTGGGTCTATAAATCTTAAGTCGAATTCAGCATATGCAGCTTTAATTTTAGGTTGCACAGCTCTTAGTAGTTCAGCAATATCTTGAGCTACAAAGGTCCAATTGAGGTGATTCAAAGTGATATGAAAATATAAGACAAACATCTAAAACTTTTATGAAAAAATTTTAGGCTGATTTGATCCTCTTCAGTCCCGCTCAGGAGCACCTCACAAGCCGGTCACAAGCTGTCCCCTTTGGATGGTCATTTTGAGTTGTTTTAGCTCTTTTGGTCTGACACGCTCACGAGCTACCCTCATGATCATTAGTAGCTTATGAGGGTTAGTTCTAATAGAATTTAATGGATATCTTTGAATACAATGGTCCTTAAATTGACCCTTATGAGCCAGGACACTACCCTCATGATCGTGAGCATCATTTCAGCTGCAAAAAGTCCAAAATGATTCAAAATTCAACAAGAGACATTAGAGACACAATCAATGCCTCCAACAGCCATAATTTGAGTTGTTTATCTATATAAACAACCCTTAGAGGTCAATTCAATATAAAGAAACTTGTTTATCATTCATTCTCTCTTAAGCATTCAATTAAGCTCTCAAATTTTCTCTTAAACAATTTTTATATTTGTATAACTCTTGTGAGAGCTGGTGAGTGTTAGAATAGATATTCTTATTCTTCTATTTTTTTGGTTTAAGAAAAAGGGAAGTGAGATTCTATTTTAAAGGAATTAGTTTAACTGTTTAGCCATTAAAACACTTGGGAATTGGTTTTAGAGTAAGCCTAGAAACTCTAGTTTGTAATGTTGTAAGAGTGAGCCTTAAACTCTAATGTAATCTCAATCTTATGAATAAGATTGTGGGTGATTGAAAATCCTAACTTGGGGATAAGTTAGGTGGAGACGTAGAATTGTTGAGAATCTGAACTCCTCAAATTCTTATGTTCATCATTCTTCCTTCTTAACATTATTTCAATTATTGTTTGTTTTAAGTTTTGATTTTTATTCGGTAGCTCTATTCATCCCCCCCCCCCCCCCCCTCTAGGGCTCTTTCATCTTCTATTCTTCTTCTTTGTCTCTTATTATCAACATAAGTAGCTAAGTTTTTTATTGGGGTTCTTATTTCAATTCAACCATGTGAATATTACAATTAACTCTACGCCATTAATCTTAATTAATTAGTAGTTGTTGAACTTAATGTCTTCATAGGATTTATCACACTTTGATTTAATTCACACAATGAAACTTGATTGAGAGATTGGTTGCATTGGATACAAATAATAACCTATTAGATGTTTTCTTAGTTAAGAGATATTAAAGCAGCTAATATTGATTAAGGGCAAGGAGCTTAAAACTGGGATAAAGAACACTTAGTTAGTGAGAGCTATAAATCTAGGTGTTAATTTACTTGGTTAATTGTGGGTTTGTCTGAGAGGAAAACCTAGAATTATTTAGATGCCTTCAAAATGGATTAGGATTAGGTACGGCTTAGATGTTAATTGATCATAAGAAATGGTTGAATTGATAATATGAACCCTAGCTTTTAAATTGATTGTTATTTAATTCAAATTTTTCTTTGTTTAGTTTTAGTTAAATTCCAAACACCATTCTTTCGTTATTTAAACAAACAAGCAAAATTAGTATTACAATACTAGATTTGCAATCTTTGTGAGACGATATTTATTTACTATTTGTACGATTCCATGCACTTGCAGATAATCATGTCACACACTAAAATATATCTTACTCAGATTTATACCCGCACGCACGTGGTCTTAATAATACCTACCAGGTAGCACGTTCTATCAATCCTCCAAAACATAATTATATATTTAAAAAAAATACAACAAAGCTAAAAACATCTTTCCAAAATTCTTATTAATAATAAAAAGAAATAATAGCTCATATAGTGTGTGTGTGTGTGTGTGTATATATATATATATATATATATATATATATATATATATATATATATATATATATAAAGGTAAGCTACCACATTTATCAAAATAAATTAAATATTCAATTTTATATTACCGTATCTTCAACAAACATTTTATATAATTAACCCACAAGTGGTATGTGCTGGCCGACATATCCTCGACTGCCTCAACTCGGTACCTCCTGCTCCTAAACTCTCTAAATAACCAAAATATTTAATTAAATAAATACCACCAAAAATTATAAAAATGAAGAAATCACTGAAATTGACTTGTGAATACTCTAAATAATTAATTTTGAGGCTTAAGGATTATTTCTGACAAGTTAACTAATTTAAACGGAAATTAAGTAATTCCCACCGCAACCATTCCGAAAATTATTTCTCAAAATCTGTAAGGAATTAGACTAAACTCCATTTACAAAAATTGATTGATACCATTTATCCTATTTATTAAAAATAGTTTGATACTTATTTCTGGGTCGGTACTATTTACTCGCCATAATTCGGGTGGGATCCACTGGATTTCTCACCAAAAACATATCACCAGGCCAAACCGAATATACCAACGTGTTCACAATAATTAGTAGAACACAAATATTGCCTAAAATGCATCAAAATATACACATAATTCATAAATTAGAAAATTAAAGGAAATTTACTGAAAATTCATAGAAAATTCAAACGATAGTGATCAGACGTGTGGTCAGTGGCTATGGACTCCTGGTGACGAGAGGAACACACTGATAGTGATCGTGAGATCTGAAAGTTACTGGAACATATGGAGGTGACAAGGCCAACTGGATTTTTGTCAAAATTGCACTATTCTAGGCCATTTTTTATAAAACAAAAAAGTACAGAGTGTAGAGGAAGATGAGGAGAAACTATGGTTCAAATTTTGTGGCAATCGAAGATCGTTTATGTGGTTAATGGAAAAGAAGAAGAGTTTAAGTTTCAAAACATAATCTTCCTTTAAATCACTACTTCAACCCATTGTTGTCCCCTTTTTCCTCTATTGCAAGCCACTTTCTCCCTTTCTTTATCCACTGACCCATGTGCACTTTCCTTGTCCACTAGCTTTCTTTTTTTATATGTAAATATGATAATAATAAGAACAATAATTATTATATTAATAATAACAATACAACAAAGGGTATAATAATAATAATAACCAAAAATTTCGGATTATTACATTTTTATTCATAGTAATTAATTAAATTTGAGTTATGAATTATCAATATAACTTTATAATATTCACTTATTTTAACTAAAAATTAAAAATATTTTATTTACACATATAGTTTTGAATAATGTCAATTTAATATTAAAATAAAATGTACATTTACATAATCAAGCTTTGTCAATTATTTTCTTATTAATTTTAAATTTTTACATTTTACAATGAAGAATTTATAATAATTTATAAATTTATTATTGTTGTAATATGAAATTTTTTTATGATTTTATAAATATTAACATATTTTTAAATTTTTGTTTAAGTTATTTTAATTTTATTTTAAAATAACTTATTTTTTTGTAAAAAAAGTTGTAAATAATATTTTTATTATTGTAGTAGATTATAAAGTTAATTGGACTAGAAAGTATATGTTTTAATAAAAAAAAATTTGTGTACAATAATCAATTTGACCCTATTTGAACTTTTAAATATAAATTCAAGGACTAAAAAGAAATTTTTCAACAAAAGGTAAATTGAGCCAATTTCTCAGCTGGAGCGTTTGTCATCACTATCAAGTACGGAAGTTGTCTATAAGGTCAAATTTTACAAGTTGAGGTGTCTATAAGGTCAAACCTTAAGTTCAAGGAGCCAATAGATTTTTCACTATAAGTTCAGGGGGCTAAGCATGTGTTTGGGAAAAAAAATTGGCAAATGACTTGCTATGATAGTTGCAGAGGGACCACCTAATAATAACTTTTTTTTGAAAGAATTACTAGATGCCCCTTTTGTTGACTCTTACAACGTGTTTTCTTGACTCTTATAATAGCATAATTTACTTTCCACCGACAATACTAAAGAAGCCAAAAGCTTAGGGCCCATAACCACAAGTCGTACTCGTAGATGAAGAAAAAACATTCACAAGCAGACAATGGCGTTAAAAATATTTTTAGGGAGAGGAGAAAAAATAAGGTCTATAAAAAATGTGGGACATTTGCAATGATAGAAAAGTATTAGTATTATATATATATATATATATATATATCTGTGTGTGTATGTATGTATGTATATAAAATTTACTTTCCACTGACAATACTAAAGAAACCAAAAGCTTAGGGCCCATAATCACAAGTCGTACTCGTAGATGAAGGAAAAACATTCACAAGAAGACAATGGCGTTAAAAATATTTTTAGGGAGAGGAGGGAAAAAAAGGTCTATAAAAAATGTGGGACATTTGCAATGATAGAAAAGTGTGTGTGTGTGTGTGTGTGTATATATATATATATATTCCATCGACAATAATAAAGAAACCAAAAGCTTAGGGCCTATAACCACAAGTCGTACTCGTAGATGAAAAAAAAACATTCACAAGCAGACAATGGCGTTAAAAATGTTTTTAGGGAAAGGAGGAAAAAAAAGGTCTATAAATATATGTATGTATATATATATATATATATGACTCGTTTTCTTGACTCTTATAGCAACAAAATTTACTTTCCGCCAACAATACTAAAGAAACCAAAAGCTTAGGGCCTATAACCACAAGTTGTACTCGTAGATGAAGAAAAAAAATTCATAAGCAGACAATGGTATTAAAAATGTTTCTAGGGAGAGGAGAAAAAAGGTCTATAAAAATGTGGGATATATATATATATATAACGCGTTTTCTTGACTCTTATAACAACATAATTTACTTTCTACCGACAATACTAAAGAAACCAAAAGCTTAGGACCCATAACCACAAGTCATACTCGTAGATGAAGAAAAAACATTCATAAAGACAAAGTGGCATTAAAAAATGTCTTTGGAAACTTGGGTCGCTTCTATAGTACCGAGCACCTAAGTCCAGTGACTGAAGTTGGCATCCTGATGCTCGTTGTTAACACCAAAATTTAATTACTCTAAAAATGCTAATTGCAAAACTTTAGATATGATAAGTAGAGGTCGATCCCACAGAGAACTGTAGTCAAATCTAATTAATTTAATTAACAATCTTTATTCTATATAACTCCTAACTGAAAATTGACTGTGAAAAATGAAAAGAAAAGGAAAGGAGGGTTTTGAATTCCAAATTGAGCAATGAATTAAAAACTCAGTTCTCGGTTCAATTTTACCCTACAAGTGACAGGTTTAATTAACAGTGATAACTCATTCCCTTCCCAAGAAACTATCAATTCTAGGTAATAATAAGCTCTATTACCTAAAATTCCCCCTTAATTCTTATTCTAATGAACAAGCTCTCATCAGAATCTAACCAATTTACAACCTAAAATAAGCTCTTTAGGTTTAATAAATTAGAAGCATTATGAACAAAGGAATTAAATTGAATTAAGGAACTATCACACAAGTTTCGATGTTTAACTTAAGTTGTGTTATTCATAGAAATAATAAGAAAGCTTGTCCACAATCCTATTTTTCTATTTCACTACTTAATGATATAGAAAAGAGATCAATTATGTAATCTAATTTGTTAATCTAGAAATTGATATTCAGTGAATTAATTCAACATGCCTTATTTAAATCAACAAACCAAACATCAATTCACATTAAGAACAAAATAACATCAACAATTTTTTAAAAGAAAAAGGAAGAAATAATATTACTGAAAAGAAAGCACCATCAACTTGAGTTAGAGCTCAAAATCCCCTTGAACTGAATAAGAAAATTTAGTAATGCATCTTCAACTAAAAGCTTTATTTCTATTGTAAAATTTATTTTTCTTGTTATTATTTTTTTCCACGTTCTTCTCCTCCTTTTAAAGGCATTCTAACCCACTATTTAAAACATAAGGACATTACTAACATTAAATCTTTTAATTATCTACATTAATCCTTCTTAATAACACTCTTAAGCCTTTTTTAGAACTTCCAAAATATTACTAACAATAACTCCCAATAATAACTCTTCTCTTTATTCCTAACTACTTCCTGCAATAACAGCAACTTGAGATAGGAATTCATCACTAATTGACTTCGAATTTATAGTCACATGTCTTAGCTTTCCATAGAGCCTTAAATCATCTACATTAGATCTCTGTACCTCAAGATATGGCCCAATTACTAACATGTGCTCAACACAATGGCGAATCTGCATCTTCTACCTTCGGCCCAAATTTTACAATGCAAACAAACTTTGATCTTAATGAGTAAGCCCAATTCAGAAACCTTAAGAAGTCCTCTTCATATTATAAGGGGACACTTTCATATTTGGAGGCCCTAAGTACTCCAAAACCTTCACCGAAAATTGGAGGTCAAAGCTGCCAATTAACTGAAAACTACACATCTTGCTTAATGCCTCAATTTTGACTCCTAATTCACAAAACACATTAATTAGCTCATAATATCATAAAAATTATCATCAACCTAAGTGGTAAAGAATAAATAAATAATAAATATTCTGCTCTCATCAAATTCCTCCACACTTAGTTTTTGCACGTCCTCAGGCAAAACACATAAAACTCAAACCATATTAAGAACATCATCATGATACACACGTAACTTAATCCTGAAATAAACATACTTACTCAACTCATAATGCAACAATTATAAAATAAATGAAAGCCAACACACTCAACTCTCTTCATCTTTATTCATAATTACTCTTGATCAATTAATGTAAACAAAGTATCTAAACACAACCAATTCAAGCACAACTCATTCCTTAACTATCTCTCTTTACTACTACAAATCGGGTAACAAACTAGAGAATTTTTTTCTCTTTTTTTTTTACTGAAAAGAAACTTGCAAACCCTGTTAAAGTCATTGGTCATCTTTTTACGTGAATCTAAACATGGAGTTCATGATCAGCCTCAGTTACTCAACTAACAACAAACTTGAAGTGCTTTAGCATACTCTTATTCCAAATCACCTCATCTACTAGAAACAAACATGGGGTGCATGGCATGCCCCTAGCCACTTGGTGATTAGGAACACTGGAGTAAATTTTCACAAGTCTCTCTTTATTTTATTATTAATTTTTTTATCCCTATTTACTTAAACCGAAATTTAGGACTAGCTTAAGAAAGACAGTTTAAGAATTTGTTATACACTCCTCAATTATGCTTTGACATTAAGTTCACACAACCCTTCAAGACATATTATGTCAATTAGTTACAAAGAGTCAAGTATATTGAACTTTAATTTACAAAACAATTGCTAACATCATAAGCTAAATAAATATATCCATAAAAGAACTAAATTAAACATATGTAGCACAAGACATTCATGATAAATGACAAAATAAATAAATAAATATATAAATATAAATATAAATATATATATATATATATAT
>CATIWM010304981.1:0-10898 GCA_949671775.1 Mallotus repandus
TCTTAGTGATAAAAGAAAAAAGGCCAAATACTCCTTTTCATCCTTGAACTTTATCCTTTTGGTCTATTGCATTCCTCAACTTTCAAATTTTTCTATTGCACACCTCAACTTCTATTTTGTGCCTATATTACCCATGATTCATAGCATTAGAGCGTGTGTACATAACATGCGCTGACATGTCAAATATCATGCCAACATAGACATATTTTAGTAGGCCGAATGCTCCTTTTCATCCCTAAATTTTATCATTTTGGTCAATTGCTCCCCTCATCTTTAAAAAATTACCTATTGCACATCTCAACTTCTATTTTGTGCCTATATCACCTATGGTGCTACAATGACAAACGCGCCTGAATTTGTTTAATTTCAATTGCCTATCCACGCTAGTAATGCATGTGTTTAATAGAAAATTGAAATGTTAAATCATCAGTGATATGACACAAAATAGAAGTTGAAATGTACAATAGACAAATTTAAAAATTGAGGGGTGCAATAGATTAAAATGGTAAAGTTCAGGGGTGAAAAGGAGTATTCGACCTATATATATATACACACATCGATTTTGACAAAAAAAATTATTAATTTATTTTGATACTTACAAAATAAGTTGATTTGTTAATAATAATATTTAATTTATATAATTATTGTTCATACCTCACATCTCAGTATAGTAAATATATAACTCAATTATTCAACTTCTATCTCGTTCAATGACTTAAATTTTTGCTACCTAATGTTCTTATTAACATTAATAAATAAAGAGAAATATATATATATATATATATATATTTAATTACTTGAATTTTTGCTACCTTATTCAAGTAATTGAGTTATATTTTAGTTATATTACATTAACTTAATTAAAGATAATATTTTTATTTTTATTTAAACTTATTGAAGGTAACAATTTATTTTATTGCAAACTAATAAAAAGTAATTATTTGATTAATAATGGGTAAATAATATTTTAATAATAATTAAATATAGTTAAAATTAATATTTTATTTGACAATAAATTGTTTAAATTATTAAAAATTTTAAATAATGTTTAACTTTTTAAACGATTTATATTAACACTATCTAATTAATTAATTATTTAGTATCTAATACATTAATTATTTTATTCTTATATCTCAAGTTTGAGACTTTTGTTCTAATCTTCTTGCTAGATATAGATATTGCTAATAAAATAAATAAATAAAAAAAATATTAAAAACTAAAAATAACTAAAAACAGTCTGTGCAACGTATTCGCATGACTAGTTTCAAATTTAAATTTTAACTATTATTATCCACTAATATTACTGAGAGAATATCACATCATAATAAATATTTAAAAATACTTATTTTTATAGTATAATTGATGGTCAACTGGACTTCTATTTAACAGAAGTGCACCTATTAACCAAAAAAAAAAAAAAAAAAACAAAGGGCTGCTTTTCCAGAGAGGTGGGCTGGTGGAACTAAAAAAAAATGTCATGAGAGTCAATGAAGCAAATAATCCTTTTGAAGAAAACTTCATTTATAAATTTTTTTTTATTTTTGATACATAATAAAAAAATTTAAAAAAAACATTGCACATGCATGACTACAGTATTGATTTCAAAAACCTTGTGATCACCATGGACTATCTTCAACCCCACTTCATTATATTTCTACAGTCCTCATTCTTTTTGCTTTCTTTGCATTCATGAATTGCACTCAAATTTTTTTATTGCAAACAAAAATCTTATCCAAATAATTGATATGCATATCTTCATCTCAACCTTTCCATATCAAAACCAACAACAATACTCACTTCATCATGCTTCAAATACTGTTTTGTGTCCCATCCCAAGCCCCCATTTGAAGCCTCCATTGACCAAATTATATGATTGAGTTCTTTTTTTTTTTAGAAAAAAAATAATTTGATCAATTGTTACTTTTATATATGCTATGAAATAAATATCAACATGCCTAAAATTTAATGAAATGTATTGGCACTTTATAAAAAAATTAAAAACCAGCATTATAAATTAAGTTTTTATAAATTTTACATTAAAAATAAGGTGATCTCATAATAAATAAATTATAGAATCACTAAAAAAATTCAAGCATCAACAAAGTTTTCTCATTTGATAAGCCTTCCAGCTCTGAAGAGAATGCCATTCATTATGTTCTATATATTAGTCAAAAATTCCATTTTTCACATGATAGAATTTGTCAAGAATCAATTAAAAATCAATTATGTGCCTAATTTTTACATTCAATTGTGATTATTCTTCAAAAATGTTGGCACGCACGTTCTTCACAAACATCTATGTTTGTTGTGACACATTCAATTTCAATGCCGTGGCAAAGCCCTCCATCAGCTGGATGCTATAAAAGTATAAATACATCTGCTCTTTAATTCAATTAGCAATTATTATTGTTTAAGAAAATACTATATAATATCATCATCATTATCAATTAAATATATGCACATTATTTTAATTTATTATCTTCAAACATATTAAATAAATAAATAATTATGTCGCACTAAATGATATAATCAACAGTTGGAAAAAGTTATTTTATATAGAATAGTAAAATACATTTCCATGTTAAAATGGGTTAAATTTCTTTTGAATTCAACATTTGTTCGGTAGGCTTCAAGTCAACAAATTATTAGTCCATTACAAGTTAGTAGTACATGGAATATCTTGTTCTAATTATTTTTCTTAACTTGGCAGTTGGCATGCACGTTAACAATGAAAATTAGGTACCAACGATTCTTAAAATTAATTGACAAAACTTTTTTTTAATGATATTTTGAGTTGAAGTTATAATATATATAATAATGTTAAATTAATTGTTGAATTTTATTTATTATTTTAATAATTTTATTTAAATTAAATTAAATTAGTTAAAATTCAGTAAATTCTAAATATCGATGATTTAGATAAAAAAAATTAGGTTAAGACTAGAGTTTATTTTTTTTAGAAATCAAATCAGAAATTTTTGTTTTAAAATACACTAGATTGTTATGAAAAAATAAACTTTTGAAGTTATAATTTAAATTAATTTATAAAGTGACTCATATATTTTTTTTAAATAAAAATAATAATCAAATGTAAAGGATTCATTTATTTTTAATTTGAAGTCATTTACGTATAAGTTGTTATGTTCGATATTGTAAAATTGATTATGTCTAAGCATAGACTAAAAAAAGTGCATAGTTTCCTGATTAATTTTGTGTAGTTTGGTAATCTCCTTTTAATTATCTTATTGAAGATGGTGCCTTACAATTTGAATTTTGACTCCTAGTTATCTTATCAAGAGAAGGTCCTTTTGCCTTAGTCTCAATTATCACGTAATCCTTGCAAAGCGTTTGCTGAATATTTTCAATTATCTTTCCTAATTTTGACTCCTATTTTGGTGTTTGGAATTTATTTATTTTTATTTTTACTTTTTTTTTTTACAGTTAAGTGTTTAAATTCACTAATTTTATATTATTTAAGTGATTTTAGCTTATGGAGGGATATTTGAGTGTATAGTCAGCTCACGTGGATCCCACTTTTCACCATGCATAGCTCCACTTCAAGAGTCACTTTTCACTATGTATAGCTATACGGGGCACAAAGTGGGGGCACTTGAGCCGACCGTACGCTTAAACAATCATTCATTAGTCAAAACTATTTAAGTGATACAAAATTAGTGAGTTTGAACAGTCAATTATAAAAAAATGAAAAAAAAATATCTAACTACCAAAACAATAAAATTTGAAAAGTTCACATACCATTGTGAAATTTATCTTTATCTTTTTTATTCAAGGGAGGGGATAACCCAAAAAATACAAAATCACATGCAACCTTTTCTCATCATCCAATCACTAAGCAAAATAAAAGTAATTCCCGCATGAGGATTTGCAAGCTCTACCACTCCTCTAGAATGAAGAATTCCCTAGTTAGGAAGGAAATCAGCTACTTGATTGCATTCTCTAAACCCTTCTTTATTTCTACCAACCACTCTTAAGCTAGCAACTGCTTGCAAATAAAAATCAAATTAGATTGATGGGATTCCATAACTTCATCATCAGACAACCATTTGAAAATAATACTAGAGTCCACTTCCAAAATGATCAATCCATGGCGATATTCATGGTGAAACCACTTAACCATCTACCATTAGAGTCTCGAATTACACCTCCACCGCCAGCTACCCCTATATTTCCTTTACTACAACCATCCATATTGAGCTTAACCCAGCTAATAGGAGGACACATCCAGTTAACAACCTTCTACTGGTGATAATGAGTAAAATTTCATTCTAGTATCACTCTCACCAAAAGCTACTTCAATTTGATCATAAGTTATTTTGATCCATACACGTTTTGTACATAACTCCACGGTAGTTCCATGAAAATTTTGTTGATATCTCCAATGCCAAATCCACTAGATAGAGTTCACAAAGAAATTTTCTAGCTACAAACATCCACTCCCATCACTTTTCTTATCAAATTGTGACTAATCCGAGTTTTGAGAGGGAGTATCTTTTGCTTTTGAATCTCTTGAGGTATTAACACATGCTCTTGAATTCACATAGCTTGGGGGAATCTCTCAAAATATGAAGCACGTCTTCCACCTCTCCTAGACAACACAGGTATGAAGGATTCAAAAAAAGGCTTCTCCTACATCGTTTAACATTCCTCATAATACTCCTATAAGAGACCTACCAAAGAAACATTTTAACTCTTTAAGGAACAACTAACTTCTAAATTTTCTATCAAAACATGAGCATATGCAGACTACAATGAGAATATACCATGAGCATCTAGACCCCAAATTAATCTATCCTGACCGGTAACCTATTCCTTAATAAGAAAAGCATTTAGATGTTGTTGAGCCTCTTATGGTAGAAGGTGGTATAAGCTTCTCCAATTTGCCCTAGTCTTATCCTTGCCGAGGGATCTAATACTTGATGACTCTTTAATGTTGTTCAACTAGATATAGCTCCTGACATGCCCTAGTGAGCAAAGGCTTAACCATTTATCCATCCAAAAAAGCGTAGTTTGACCATTCATTACCTTGCATTGAACTCTTTAAGCAAAAAACTAAGATATTTTATGAATTCCCTGCCAAAAGTTTGAGGCACCTATTTTTTGTTTAAAATTTTCTAGGCATATGTTTCCCTTAACATATTTAGAGTGAATAACTTGAGCTTATAGCTTCTCCTTCTCTTGAATCAACCTCCACCCCATTTTGGTTAGGAATGCCATGTTCACTTTATGCATTTTGCAAATTTTCAGCCTATCATTAATCTTCTTATTCGTTACTGTGTCCCAATCAATTAAGTGAATTCTCTTACTACCCTCCCCACCACCTTATATGATTCTTTAGATAGTTTTATCAATTTTAGAGCAAATCCTTTTTGGCACGAAAGCTGTTTACATCACATAAAGAGGGATTATTGAGAGAAGTTTGGGCAAAAGTTACGTTCCTAGCTAAAGAGGAGTACTTTCCTTCCTACCCTTCTAAACTTTACTTAATCTGGTCCATAATATATCTGTACAAATTAGCATTAACTTTACCATGAATAGAGGGTGCCCTAAGATACTTCCCAAAGTCCTTAATCACTAGAATCCTTGATCTTTGAGATATTGCTAATGCATCCTCCTCCCTAACATTAGTTGAGAAGAATTTACTAGGCTTGGTAAATTGACTTGTTTCCCAAAAGCATCACAAAATAGATTAAGTCAACTTTTACTGATGTCCATTTGGTTTGAGGTTGCTTTCACAAATAAGACCATATCATCTGCGAACATGAGGTGGGAAATGCCAAGGCCATTTCTTGCCAACTTAATTGGCTTCCATATACTTATAAAAACTAGAGAATATATAATATGAGATAATCTTTCAATAGATAGCACAAACACATACAGAGAAATTGCATCCCCTTGCTGAATGCCTCTAAAGGGCTGAAAAGCATCTAACATATTGTCATTCAAAATAATTGACATAGAAGAGGATGCCATGCGTGTTATGACCCTATCTACCAACTCTAAATTCAAACCAATATCCTCAAGTGTATTACGAATAAAATTCTAAGATAACCTATTATAGGCCTTCTCAAGGTCAATTTTAATAGCCATTCATCCCACACTAGTTTTTTTTTTCATAGAATAAAACACCTCTTATTAAATAACTACGTTATCATTTATCTTTTTTCTTGGGACAAAATCACTCTAATTAGGAGCAATCAAGTGGGCATAATAAGCTTTAGCCTATTTATTAAAGCTTTAGTAATGACCTTGTATGCCACATTGCAGAGACTAATAGGTCTTAAATGTTGCACAACAACTATGTTCTTCACCTCTGGTATAAGCACCACATTGGTTTCATTTAGACTATTCGGTTTAACACCAAAAGAAAAAAAAAACCCAATGAACATTCTATACAAGCTTTCCCTATAATTGGCCTAAATTTTAATAAAAATAAGTATTTAACCTATCGGGGCTAGGAGCTTAAAAGGCTTCATGTCAAATAAATCGGCCTTTATATCCTTCTTCAAAAAATATCGGTGAATATTTCCTACCATGTTAGAAGAAAGGCATAAAAATCAGCCTTCTAAAATTAAATCTGGGTAACCCCACCTTTATCTCTATAAAGAGCCATAAAATGAGTCTGAACCATCTTCTTTAACCTTTCAAAATCTATCACTCGATTTCCATTTGTATCTTGTAATACCAAGTATTGATTCCTACTTCGCTTTGATGATTAAAGAGTGGTAAAAGAACTTTATGTTTCGATCCCCTAACCAAATCCATTCTTCTTTAGATTTTTGGAACCATAATAACTTCTCTCGTTGAAGTACGAAATTATAATCAACTCTGAGCTTATTGTCTGGTTTAATAAGAATCGACAATGGAGAGTCAATAACCTTTCTTTGGATCCCTTTAAGTTTACCCCATAAACGCCTCTTCTTTTAAAAGATATTACCAAATGAATTTTGTTACATTCCTACATTTTTTTCTTAGCATTTCCCATATTTTCCATAAAACTCATCCCATCCCTCAAGCTATTTTCAACTATATAAATAAAATCATTTCTAGACAACCAAACAACTTAAAATTGGAACCTCAATGTTCTTTGATTTAGGGCGTTATTCATAAGAATGAGTAATAAAGGATGATGATTTGAGTTAATTTTTGGGAGGTACTTCACCATTGCAGTTGCAAGTTTACATCGCCAACCTGCATTACATAAGGCTTGATCCAATCTAGCACTACAAAATGTTTCCTTCGTTCAGCCTCTGCTCCAAGTATGTGAACTCCTTTTGAAGCCAAGATTAATAAGGCTATTACCATAAATCCAATCCAAAAATCTAGAAATTCTATAATAATTAAATACGGTAGGTTCAGTAATTTCTTTTGGGATTACCACTGAATTAAAATCTCCCATCACCAACCATACTTTATTTGATTCCTGCATTTGAGCTAATAAATCTATTCATAACATTTTATGAAGAACACTACAAGGACTCCCATATACTAAGGAGATTAACCAATATGAAGCCTATCCTAAACTTTGATATAAATGAACATCAGATGGGTAAGAACAACTTATAAATTCAGGTCGCTTTGCCAAAAAATCCAAATTCTATTGCTAAATCCCATTGCTTCAACTTTTAGCCAAAAATCAAACCAATACGCTTACAGATATCATCTGTGTGCACTCAACTAACCTTATGTTCAAGAAGATCCACCACCAAAGGCTTATACAAATTTATCATATTTTTCAAGGTGCAGATAAAATCCTTTAAAGTCGCTCCTTGACAATGCCAATTAATAAAATTCATAATAAATAAGATAAAAAAAGAAAAAAAGAAAAAAGAAATAACCTCGTGCAAAATCATGCAACAAATGAAAGGTTAGGCCCTTTTATTGGCCATAGTCTACTCCTTCTCAATCATCATGAGATCTTCCCCCACCACTCTAATATTCATCTTGTTTTGGGTGACATCAACCTCTTCTTTTGCTCCCTCATCTACCTATTCATTATCGGGAGGATATTGATGATGTTCACTACTTACTTGGGTAATAAGTAATGAACTATTTTCTATGGTAACTTCAGCAAGAACATGATTTAGAATTATTCTTGAAACCTCTTTTACCCCCTTCTAACCACCAACTACCACATGTTCAGATGCTGCTGCAGCCTTAGTGACTCCTTTAGATCTTTCAACTGTGTACTTCCCACTAACTGATTTACCCTCACCATTTATTGGACTGTTTTGCACCTCGTTTCCAATTAATGGGCTAGATAGTATTGGATTCATCTAACTATCTTATTTCTTGGGCCTTTGGACTTGCACATTAGGTCTTTGCCCTCTTCTTTTTATATTTGATCAATCTAGCACCCTAGATTATTCTCCCTTCTTAATATTAGCTTTGAAAATTCCCAAATCATCTTTAAGTTGACCTTTACCATCAGAATCTTCCTCAATCTCTAACAAATCAAATCTTGATATGTTTGAGCTTGGATTAAGACCCTTCCTATTATTAATGAAAATTCCTATATAGTTTTGTTGTTTATTCCTCCCTTCTCGCCTAGAATTATTATTATTTCCTTTATAACCCTTATTTTTTTGCCAACATCCAAGGCCCATAGTATTTTATAATTACTAAAATTCGGATATTCTTAATCCCTCGAAAGTCAGCACTTCCCTTATTAATCTCCACATTACCATTTTCATCTTTTTTCCTCTTTAGTTGTCCGCTCTAGTAGGGTTATTTCATTTTGCAGGCACTTTTCTTTAGAATGGTCATATCTTCCATAGCGGGAGCAAACAAGGCAAATTTACTCCTAATCAATCCTTCAAATTCTATGCCTTAATCTAAATTTAGCCACTAGAGGTCTAGTCAGGTCTATGTCCATATAAATTTGAGCATACATGCCTCTTGAAGCAGCTTTGGTTAAATTGTCTATTCTAATTGGTCTTTTAATTCTATCACCAATTTTAGTAAAAGATTGTTCATTTTATAGGCAAATAAGGAATCTGAACCCATACCAACAGCCTCTCTATTTCAATTTGATTTAGGTCAGAGTTAGGGTACCACTACCTTATGGTAAGGTAACGGTTAGCAATCATCCAAGGACCTTCATACAAGGCAAAATCATATTCTTCTTTGGAAGAGAATTTAACTAAAAAAAAAACCATTTTCAATCGTAATGACCTCAATTATTTCTTTCAATTTCTAGAGTTCTTTTATTCTTCTAACTAAATAGTTGTAAGCAATGTTATAATCCAATAGCTTCAGGTACCTATAATCTAGCCTTTTCCTCTTTAGTAATAGAAATATTGGGGCATTCTAACACTTCCTCTTTGTAATAATCATTCAACCATTCATAGTAATCATTCTCCATCTCGGTCATTCTAGGTGATTTCTCCATCCCCAGCAATATATCCCACTATTTTCAGTTCTGGCTCTCTTATTATTATTCTCGTCCATTCTTTCTGCTAAAATCTCTATCTCTATCTCTTTAGCACACTCTAACAACATTGGTTTAACTTTTTAAGGCTTCTTCGAGCATATTAATTTCCTCAAGGGATCTATAGAATTCAGAGCAATTAGAGCTTTCCTCCATTTATTAGAGCATAAATAGATACTTATTATTTATTATAGGGAAAAGGTTCATTTTTTCTCGTAATGTTTCTAGCGAGACTCAAATAAGCCCCCCATCGAATATTAGGCTCAAATATACTACGGTTTTTCATTTTTGGTCCATTTACGCCCCTCCCTAACGTCTGCCATCCAATCTCCTATTAAAATTCAATCACGGGCCCACAGACGGTCCCACCCGCACCAATATCTTTCAAAACCATTTCCTGTTTTAGTAGAAGTGTTTTTTTTTGGAAAATCTATTTCACTAAAAGTTACTAACATCAATTGGAGGAAAAATAAACAGTAATGAAGACAATAGCGGTGGTGGAGACACCAGAGCAGAAAATGACTCTACGTCCGGCATGTCCTGGTCCGATCTAACAAATGAGGTCTTGATCGCTCTCTTACTGAAATTCACACTCGACACTGCTCCGATCACTCCATCAATTATGTCATAGAATGGTAATGAAATAAAATGATGATTTTCTTTTATAATTAGGTCAATTTTCAGTGTTTGTTATTGGTCCTTGTAATTAATTTTTGTTGTGTTGATATTATAGGTGCTAAAGCCTTGAGGTTCTTTCAATTAGAAGGAGTTGTCCAAATGTTACTGATACACCAATGATTCAACGTTTCCCTTTTAAAATGTCACCATGTGCATGCCATTCTGACGGGGATGCTCGTGTTACTTTGAATGCCTTGGAAATTTCTGCCACCACTGCTAATGCTAAGGCGGCTCTCCAATTCAAGCATCTTGTTTATGACAGCAAGGGAAGAGCACTATAATTTTATCAGTGCTCTTCACAGGTCTATGAGAGGTAGTGACGCTAATGCATGCATTATTGGTTGGCACAAATGTTAGAAGGAGGTGAGCAGCCTCTGTATATTGCTTGTTTAGTTTATTTTGTATCAAGTGGGTGTTTTGATGTAATGATTTTGGATTAATCTTCTTGTTTTATTTTTCTTTTATAAAAGTCATATAGTTTATGTATTATTTTCATGCCCACAAGGTGCTTGATAAAAAAACACTACTTGGTTTTGCATACTATAGACGGCGGGGTTTAGCGTGCGCCCAAGTTTATTGCAACCGCGACACTGTTTGAGCTTAGGGCTCTAGGGAACACACTAACCATTGTCACAAAGACATGGCGTAGAGATGAGGAGTCGCCACCCAGGGTAATAACTGGGACAAATTGAAAGTGGTGGTAACTCGATTCTCTAATACAAGCTAGCACCACAACCAGGAGTTCTGGATACGGAATACCAACTTCTTTTAG
>CATIWM010305063.1:0-32436 GCA_949671775.1 Mallotus repandus
AACATAATATTTTATCATTCGGGTTAGAGTAATCAACCAAAAATTTTGATACCTTGATTAGCGTGTAATCCAATACACATATCCCTTGGTAGGTACAAAATGGTGCCTATAAGTTATCTTAGCTTATTTGTGCTTAGCTTATTTGTTTTTCCTTTTGAACAAAAGATTTTATTCATCACAGTTATAGAGCTTAATTAATTTGGTTTCTTGATGCAAGCCAAGCTAGCTAACTTAATAATTCAAAGCTGGTTAAAACATAGTTAGGCCAATACATATAATTTATACTTCATAATCACATAACAGATGTAGAATAGCTACATCGCCTTTTAACAGAAAAAAATTCTCCACAAGAATAACTCTAAATATATTGATATATTCGAAAGGCATATCATATAATTAATTGATTAGCCAATGTATGAAGAAAAGTTGCAATTTTTTTTTTTGTTTAAAAACAGCTGCCCGCTGATCGTAAAAGACTCCTAGTTAATTAGTTGCACGTATATGACTAAAAAATAACTCGCTAGATCACTCTCTCTCTCTCTCTCTATATATATATATATATATTTTTTTTTTTTTTTTCTAACATTGTTTTATGCTAAACTTAGCTGATACCTTAACCATCATACCAATAACATATGATGATCCTCCGGGTGTTGGTTATAGCTGTGGACTAGCATTAATATAAATATGAAATTGGAGTTTAATTAATAGGCTATAGCTAGTATACAAAAGAGTTGCATCATATGGATAAGTGTACAGTAATCCCACTCTCAAAAACTAATATAAAATCTCCCAAGTTCCAGGAAGAAATTACTTCAATCAATTCTTAATTAAAACCTTCTTATGTGACAAAATACAAAGGAACATTATGTAATTGAATTAATAAAACCACACGTTAGTAGATAGCAATATGAAGATAATAAGATGAAGAAATAACATAATTAGATCAAGAAACTTCACTAAGAAACAGAAATTAGATCAAGAAAAAAAATTTGAATGAAAAAGAACAAGCATTAACCTCAAGAATCTGCCAACTAAATAGTCTACATAATATAACTTAATTAGATAGATTATGAAGTTTCCTACTTAAGCTTTAATCAACTAATCAGCAGATTCTTAACGCTCTACCGAAGGTTGAGCAGTCAAATGGTAAAGGCTCCCCTCAAAACATTATAGATCATGGTTTAATTCCAAAAGACTGCAAGAGTAAAATCCTCCCTCGTTTTAAAAAAAAACATAATAATCAGCATACCCTCAAAAATGAAATAAACTTATTAAACAAGTAGAGTGGATTATTTGGTTCATGTTATATATATATATATTAATTAGATAGATTATAAAATTTCCTCTTAAACTTAAATCAACTAATCAGCATACACTTTCCAGAAGGTTGAGCAGTCGAATAGTAAAGACTCCTTTCAAAACATTATAGATCATGATTTAATTTCAAACTACCGCAAGAGTAAGACCCTCTCTCGTTAAAAAAAAAAAAAAAATCAGCATACCCTAAAAAATGAAGTAAACTTATTAAACAAGTAGAGTGGATTATTTGGTTCATGTTTATATATATATGTGGAGACTTCTAACTTTTATATTTAATGATATCTCCTCTCTGGGGAACATCCAAAGATTTGACATGACACAACAGAGAAATGGATTTTTGTATAATAAATGAGATGACGCACATCAGAGACCATTCAAAGACAAAGACCCTATCATACAAATCTACCTGGTATGTTAAAACCAAGAACACCGTGATTACACCTTCCTCTTCTTTCACCTTATAAGGAATGAAACTTTACTTGCAGGAACTCCATTTTAAGCTTGACGATGTACATATATATAGAGAGAGAGCTTTTGGTATTCATGTGTAGGGGAGCTTAAAGCAAATTTGAGGAAGCATAAAAAGAAAGGTAAAAAAAAATCAAAGTCTGAGTCACAGCCTACTACATGTATGTTAGGGGAACCAAAAACTATGTACAAAAATAGTGCTTGACAATTCTGACACAATACCCTTTTCAATGCCTGAAATGATTTGCCAATACTATTACTGCTGCTACTCCATCATTAGTATTGATATCATAAAAACCATTAAACAAATGTCGATAAAAAGAAGAAACAGAAAAGAATTTAATAAAAAAAAAGCACACACAAAATGATCTCCAAATCTATTACTTGTCATGAAATGACCTTTTCCAGGTACATAGATCCGTGACAAATTGGATGATTAGGGACGAACATTGCTTCCTCTCTTTTTTTCTTACTAAAGTATTACCAGCGAGTTCACTAATTACTATTGCAGCTGCAGCTGCAGCTATCACTACATGACTGCTCTAAAATTTTCAACAGCATAATCCAATAATACAATCATAGTTCATCCACTAATCACCTACATAAATATAAAAAACCGTAGACATTATACATATATGATGCAACATAGATGATTAAATTAACAAAATAAGAAGTACCCATTTTTAAGTTATATAGCAAATAGTAAATTATAGAAAGATTTCAATTCTTGTTCTTTATAATTGAAATGGGTAGTAGTGGTAACTTTCTTACTAGTCATCACTTGCACTGGTGGCGGCTGCTGCTGCTTGTGAACGTGGCGGAAGGGGCGCCATCAGTAATGTAGGACTCTGCTGCTGCTGGAGCTGTTGCTGCTGCTGCTGCTGCTGTTGCTGTGGTGGTCGCTTTCTCTTCTTTTTCTCGTAGCTAATTCCTCTAGCTTTAGCTTGTGAATCTCTTACTTCACGTAGATAAAGCCTAACAGCACGAGCTCCAAAAGGGTTGTTCTCTGGCTTGCCTCCATGTTCTTCAAAAGCTGCACGGAGCCTGCCAATGAGAGCATCAAGGCTTCCCCACGCCTGGCGAAGAGGACAAGGGCAAGGAGCAGGTGGATTCGGATGGCCAAAGAAAGGGCAGAGCTGAGTATGGACTTTAGTTTTTCCAAACTGGTCTAAGTAACGCAAGAACTCAAGAACATGAGCTCCACTGCATCTGGAGAGTGACAATGGTGGCCTGTGGTTTCGAAGGTATTGGCCAAAGGTGTTCCAGTCTCGTCGCTTTTGGTTCTCATAGCGGCTGAGAGTGGAAGTGGATGAGGTGGGAGAAGTGGAGGAAGTAGCGGTGGTGATGGTGGCGGTGCTTGCAGTAGCTGTGAGTGGAAGTGCTGGGGTTGCGGAGTCAAATTCTTGAAGTGAATCCATTTCTTGAAAGTAGGTATTGAGCAATCCTGGATGTTCAACTGTATATATATGAATTGATCTTGATTCTTGAAAGGGTTTGGTTGCTCTAGCTAACAGAAAGAAAGGAAGGAAGACAGAGAGAGGTCAATTAATCAAGCATCAAAGATATCCCTAAAAAGAACTTGTTGAACTAAAAGATTTCATCATGGATTTGATGATATGTCTCATGAGTTGCAGATAAGATATTACCACTGCTAATGAAGAAATCAAGAAATGATCATAACCCCAAAAAGTATCTGACCAAAGGTATTTGAATTTTATAGCTAGCTAGGGTTCAAGAATTGCCATGAAATGGCTTGTTATGTAAAAGGAGAGAGTGGGGGGAATTTTGATGAAGATGGATCATGAAGAATAATGATGGGCAAGATGATATATAGGGGGAAAGGGGAAAACAATAGTAGGGCTACAATACACATATATAGAGTTTTCTTTCTTTGTTTACTTTGAGGTTTCTTTTGAATCCTAGAACAACTTGAAAGGCTTATGATGTTGGTGGTGGGCTTTTACTGACCTTTTTTTTATTATTATTTTTTATTTTTTATGGGCAAACTTGACACATAAAATTTCCCTCAAAAAGGGGGAAGCAATCAAACAGCTGGGCTCCTACCCTGTAGCAGCTTGTACCAAGCAATAGAAATGAGCTGATGGTAACTAAAATGAAAGAAGGTTGTGTTGTGCTTGTTTAGGGCTGTTGTGGCAATGAAAAGAGCTAATTAACTGACAGAGAGCAAGCAAGAAAGAAATAAAAAAAATGATAGATAGAGACAGGATAAAGGTTTAAAAAAAAAAATTATATAAGGGAATAACATGATTTTGTTTCTTCACCCTTTTGTGTTGATTGACAACACCTTTTTGCCAATGACTATATTACCCTCCACTCCTCTCCATATGTGTATGGGGCCTTTTTTTGCAAGAAACTACAGTTGATTGGCACAGTGCAAGAGGCAATGAGAACTTGTAGTTGCCACAAAATCATCATCATGGACCTTACAGAAATCTGAAAATTTTTGTTTTTCTTTTTCAAACTTGTAATGAGAAAAAGATTAAAAAAAAAATTGAAGCTATATATTATTTTTAGATCAAGAAGCCTTATAAGCCTATGAAGTATTCTCCTATATTGATATATGCAGTAGTTAGCTTTTGGGCTGTTAAGCATACATAATTGTCTGATACAATAATCCTTGCTAGCTAGGCTTATATATATATATATATATATATGTAAGTTTTCAAGATCTTTTAGTGATGTACTTGTTTATTTCCCTTTTGTCCCTCTCAAGCAGGGAAAGCTGAAGGTATTGCCTTTTGTTCAGTTGTTTGTTTGACAGATTTGTATAGTTTCAAAGCTTAATTAATTATGAAAAGAATATAAATCTTTTTATTTGTTTCAAAAGTACTATAGAAATAGTGAACAATCATCCAATGCATAAGCTTTTTATACATGTAGTCATTTCTGGGTTTAGTGATGTAGATGATGATTTAGGCTTTTTCTTTATGCTAAGCTATACCTAGTATCCCATGCAGAAACTATCCATTATTTAGGGTTTCACTGCACTAGTGTATGTTACTTCAAGATATGTTTCATGGCACAAGATCATTATTGCAATTTGTGCCTTTAGTGTGCTTTAATTTTGGTTTATTGTCAAAGAAACAATCTATACTCAACCTAAAAAGAGCACGCCTTAAATCTTTTGATGGAAGATTTTTTTGTATTGCAGCAAAGAATCACTCATTTACAAGTTCCAATTTCCAAAATTTGTATCAACTCTCGAAAAATGTATATATATATATATTATAATTAGCGATTAGATATGTGATATATAAAACTGTATCGATTGGATACGAAAATTAAAAATGACTTTAAACATGTTTAATATCTATAATGAGACTTGCTGTTAGTTCTCTTTTTGTAGTATAGTGGTTCAAATGATAGATATTATAAAATGAGATTATGAATTCAATTCTCTTCTCTCTTGTTAAAAAAAAAATTAGATTGATTAGGTAAACTGGCATAAGAATCCTCTCTCTATATAGAATGGATAGAGCATTGAACAAGACTCTGAATACAAGGTTACATATTTAAAATTGTTCCTCTAGTTATCTGTTTTGTTTAGAAGGATAATATATGCACAAGCATTGTTGTGTGCATTTATAACAAGGAAATGCAAGAACATATGACCTTTTCCATTGGTGGGGTCTACCAAAGCCTAATATTTGTTGAAAAATTGGACATTTGTTGTTGGCCCGAGAAGGTATGCACATGTGTTGCCTTGTTTCATGGTCACTTCACTATGGCAATCAAGACAATTCGTACTGGAAATATGAGGTGTCCAAGAAATTATAACCAATATAAATCTGATATATTGAGCTTGTAATCAAATATATATATGGCTATTTACATTTCAAGAGTAAATGTAATTGTCATATATAGTACTAAATTTGGCAACAAATGTTGGATTCCGTTTGTATATATTTATGGCCAAAGAGCCATCAACTTACTTAATTGGTCTTTAATTCTGTACACTTGAGTTGGGTAGAGTACCAACGCTGTTTTTTGTGTTTCTCAATGAAATAATTAATTTTTATCTCTTACTTTTGTGTATAAATTGTTTTTTTTTCACCCCTACTCTGTCTGGCGCATCTTATACATGTAGATATGTGTAGTTTGCTCATGTAACTATCTGTAGTAAATTTATGTATAAATTGTTTTTTTCTCACCCCTACTCTGTCTGGCACATCTTTTACATGTTGATATGTGTAGTTTGCTCATGTAACTATCTGTAGTAAATACATGAAATAATGTAGGCCATCTATGGTTCATCTACCTCCTATTAGGGGAAGTGTGTTATGCAATAGAAAAGAATTATTTATTTATTTATTTAGTTAATAGAGAGGTCAAATGATTTAAAATTTAATGGACTACATAATAGGAGATAGTTTTCCTCTTTAAATCAACGACAATAAAAATCGAATTCTGCATCTCAATATGCCATTGAAAAGAAGTTATCATTTGACTACTCTCAATTTGGATCAGTGATCGATTTCTAAATTTCGTCGTAAACCTAATTGGTTACTTCCAGTTACGTAAGTCAATAGTTCAAACCATACTTAAAGGTAGGGCACTTTCCATTTTTATAGGAACTTCTATACCAAAAATAATGGTATCTCCAATTGTAGCCCATCTGAGATGTAAAATATATCTCTTCTCATCATCCCCATAATGTATAAGACAAATGTATACATTTTGATTAGGGTCGTATTTTATGGTTATGATTCTTCCATATATGTCTTTTTCATTTCGTCGAAACCAATTTTACGGTATATATAGACACTTATGACCTCCCCTCTATGTCTCGCGGTAATGATTCCTCTAGCATTACGACCTTTACCACGATGCTGTCCAAGATCAAATTATTTTATGTATTGAATTTCACTTAACTGTCTACATCTCCATTGTGTGTGCTCAGATAGAAGTTTTGTATAAATGTATCATCATGCTATTAAGTATTTTGATTTAAGTTCTTTTCTTTTTAAGAGTTGGAATAGAATAACCCGGTTGAAGAGTAATGATCATATGCATTGTATGTCCCATAAAAAAAATATATCAATTTACAAGATCAAATAAGTCTTATAATATAAGCTAAGTCTTATAGTATACAACATAAGCTCTTAATTCAAATATTGAAGTTATTGCATAAATAGTTACTGTATAAATATAAATATAAATGCAAGAATTTTGGATCACCCTATTTTTTTCTCATTCTAAAATTTTTTCACTGCAGATCTTCTTAGTGTTGGGTTTCGTGATTAGAAAACGCAGCGGAAAATAAATTTTTTATCACTAACCCAAAACAGAATCCATGTAATTCAATTAACTGATTATTGTTTAGGGTTTTTAAAACTTTGCCATGAACGAATAACAAGCAAGAATGATAGAAGGACGAGAAGGGGTTCACACCGCTAAAATATAAAATAATTATTGAGAAATCCATGGTGATTTTAAGGTCAAAGAACTGAAATAATATTACTGTAATGAAAATTACTTATGACAATTATCTATATAATATTTTTATAATGGGTCAATCCAGTGCATCATTTCCCAAACAAGTACCTATGAGTTGACTTAATATCTCATATTTATGATTAGTAAAATATAATAATCAGTCAACATCATACAAGCCTTAATTCATTATTGGTTTTATAATAATGAATGACTAGGAATAATATGAATATAACTCATATTTAATCTAAAAGTTTTATTATCAAGTCACATACGTGATGACCTAGCAAGAATTAACCATTCAAGTAATTATCATAATATAAAATGATTATGAAAATACTTCTTTATTAATAAAATGATAAAATACAAAATATGGTCATACATGATTGATGTAGTGCATATCATTAACACTTAGAGTTCTTTTTATAGTCATGAAAAAATATTTCATTTTGGGCATGAAATCTTTATTAATAAGGAGACGGGACAAATTTTAAAAAAATGCATTATTCAATAAAAGCAAGCGGTCGACTAATCATTCTAAATCAGATGAAAATTAATTTTATAAATTAATAATATATAAATTTTAAATTTTATATTTTATAATGCTTTTAAAAACATAATTATTAGATATTTTTGGCTGACAATTAAATATATTAGTGCTTGCTTATTTATTAAAAATATTTTGAGAGAATGCAAAAGATATGACTGAGGACCAACATAACCCACATTCTACAGTGGTGCTTTTTCTAAGTTAACATTTGCTCCTTCTATACTACATTTAGTTATCATATTGTCTTTATTGCATGCTATGTAGATTTTAGTTATTACAAAAGCTATTATACTCATATTATTCTGATAGAAAATGTTAGTGGTGATTAAGAATTTTAAATGTCAATTACAAGCTTATCTACATGGATTAATTACAGAATCAAATTATTTTTTTAATATTGAAAAAAGAAAAATTATTACATTTTGAGGACCTCAAAATCTTGGCATCAATTGGATTACAGAATCAAATTCAATGGCTTGTATTTGAATATAAAATTGAATTTTGTCCTTTCTCATTCTTAAAGAAAACGTACGAGAATATTTATGTCTTAGATTATATGCTAATCAATCTCTTAATCAACCAAATTATGCTATTTTTGTCCCTATACATGATTACATTAGTCCTTTAACCATAGGGTTAACTTTTTAATCTCACATCAGAAAGATTGAAATCAAAATTTGGTTAGCGGGCAAAGTGGAGAAGCTTACACATAATTTTGTTTTGTACCCTTTATCTTTTTTTTTCCTCTTTGATAAAGAAAAAAGAAAGAAAAGGTCGAAGAATAGAGATATCATGTCTCAATCTTTTCAGATATGAGATATTATGGGTGTATAAAAAGCAATGCCTTTATTTCTTTATTCATTTATTATTATTTTCATGAAATTAGATAATTTTAAAAGTTGTTACTTAGGTGTATTGCATTTTATAGTTGGATATGTGAAAATATATATAAGCCAAATATTTTGCATTTAATTAATAATAATAATCCCCCATGAGTAGTTCAAGTGGCAAAAAGTGTAGACATTTAATTTGAGAAGAGCAAGGTTTGAATCTCTTCTCTCTCCTCTTTTTATGGTGTTAAAAATTAACAATTTGTACTAACTTAAAAAAATTAATAAAAATAAGTCACATATCTTTATTTCATTTACAAATGAATTCTTGCATAAAATTACAAGTTAAGCACTCAAAATGAGAGAAATATGAAATTATTTTGTTGTTCAAGAAAAAACATTTATGTCCTGCACTATTCTTTGTTTTATTAAACAGTGAATTTACTATAGTTTACCCAAATTGCAACTAAACCATGAAAAATAAAAAGAAAAACTCTTATTGGGAAAATTTTGCCATTATTATGTTTCTTTTCGTATCAAATTGGATATTAGTGATTTAGATAAAAGAAAATTCTGAAAGAGATTAATATCAAGAAGTTAAAATCAAGCACAGTTACTTCACTTTGTGTTGTCCCTCATTACAAGAACATTACTTACTATCTGAAGCTTGTACCATGGCTCTAGCAACAGAATTGCCAATTTAATGGACTAATGAACTTGCTTTGCACGCAGAGTATGTAAGGCAATGATTCAGGAACACAATGATTTGCTCTTGTTGATCTTGCTGACATGATGGTATTTGAACTTGATTAGTTTTAATTCATATTTTTTATGGAATTTTTTTTGATTAGTTTTAATTCATATTGATCCAGTTATTTTTGTCGATTTTCAGGTTTTGCAACTTATAAGCTGAAATTAACGTTAAAAAACATTGTGTCCACATCACTTTCTTTTTAAGAAGGTAGATTACTTGATCAAAATAACAATATAATTTAAAGAGATTACATTAGAGATGAATCTAGTGATTCACTTCATTTTTTTAAAGAATTTTCAGTCATATTTTCGACTCATGAAGATAAAACTTCATTATTTATTCTTTGATCCAAAACTAAGACAGTTGTCTGCTAAAAGTGCATGTTAAGCAAAGCACTAATTACTAATGGAAACATGCCTGGCAGCATCTTGAACAATTTCTCAAGGTCAAACAAACTTGCTTATAATTACTCAAAAGTGATACTAAACGTAACATTTTTTATGTCTGAAACAGGGCCAATGAACGACCCACAAAACAGGTAGCAAATATGAGATGAGAAAAATCGGCTCCCAGAAACATGGCCAAGTAGACATTGCATGTTTTGGGGCCGCCATTCGCCCCTTTTCCCACCCCACCAAAATACCAGCCCTGGAAAAGGAACTGTAAAATGGGCCTCAGTTAGCAGTTCCCTGTAAAAGGTTAACGACACTGCTTTCCAAATGCCCTGCCCCCGCCATTTCCATCCTTTATTTCCTAAAAAATCAGTCAATGTTTCAGATACTGGTACAAATCTCGGACAGTGCTAAAGAGACTTTGAACTCATCATATAAAGCTCCATGGAAAAGATGATGTCCAATATACAAGCCATATATACACAAAACTGAGACCTAAATTATACACGTACACAGTACTCAAGCATGACCTGTATCCATACTTTAGTTTTCAAGGTACATGCACTTAAATATAACACGTTAACAAGTGACCAATAATCAGCCTTTTATTTCGCCCCTCATATATGACACCCTGCGGATTCTTTCGTACTGTAGCCAAGCTTACCTGCAGATGATTGCTTCGCATCTGTTAGTTCTCTAAATTTACTTATGAGATATGGAATTTCTCAGTGTACATCCTCCTACTGAAATCATTAATAAGAAGAATAACTTGCTTATTCATATAATTTAGGGGAGCAATGAATGATAAACCTAATTATTTGTATACTTAAAATAATGAAATATAAAAAAAAAAGAAAAAAATAACCCAAGGTGTCCAAGTCATACTCACCGTTTAAAACTCTCTCTTTGCTGTGATGTTCAAACAGCATACAGCCTTACAACCTGGTCAATCTTAGCACGGCAAACAGGGCAACCCCATTTCTTGGCTCTGATCTCCTTCAAACAAGACATGCATCCTGCCATATGACCACATGGGATGCAAGCCCCCTCAACTGGAGCATCCAAACATATCACACAGGATGAAGATTCTCCATCTTGTTTCTTTTTGCCTGTGCTAGCTGGTAAGTTCTCTTCAGACAGAGAAGTCAAATCAACAGGGCTAGAATCAATTGATGGATAATGAATTGGATCATCTTCTACAATCTCATCAATGATAGGTGGTGCTGATGGGATTGAATCCGGGGCTTGACTTGCCGTCTGAGTTAAATTGCCACTAGGGCCACCCTCATGTGCTGCCAACATATTGCTAGCTGCTTTTGGAAGAGGTTCCACCAGTGCAGACAGAGTACTTTGGTTGCTAGAACTGGTGGAAGCACTAGCTTCACTATAGTGAGAATCAACAACAGATGCCTCTGTCACCACAGACTGAATGGATGCATTGATTGCCATTGTTAATTCTAAATCTTCTACAGATGGAGGTGCTGTTGCTTCAACTGTTGATGGCTCAGAATTATGCAAAAATGCAGGAGGATGCGATGCCTGTAATATGCCAAAATTCCTGTCACATATTATTATGAAAAACTGGGCACTCGAATTTGAAGGACTAGACAAATTGACAATTTGATTTCCGAACTTTACAGAAAAGTAAATGCAGAAGCACCAGCTACCATGCACAACTTTCCTATATGTCCTTTCAAAATGAGATGCATTCGGGGAATAATTGAGGATGAAGACGCTGCAAGAAAACTCTGAGCCGAATTTAACATAGGACTGAAGCCCAGCTAGTACATCTATAATAGCTTTCGTTCTTTATGAAGGCACCCATAGGGGATTGAAAGAATATAGTGATACTGGACAGTCTTAGAATTCGCAGTGCTATGATTTTTTTTTTTTAAATTTTATCCTCAAAATAAATAATGGTATCAATGGGAAAAAAACACCAGGAAGATATACTTTTGACCAGAAACATTGTCCCTATCATTATAAAATTTCTCCATTGCTATATGCACTAAGCAAGAATAAGCAACTGTATACAAATGTGCACTGTACCGGTGGAATTCCTTTGCATGCATCACAGAACCACTGAAGCTGCTGCCTGTCACCTTCATTTCCAGGTGCAAGTTTAATGCGTGTTTCTGGCAAGAAAAAAATTATGAGATTAAGTTAATGACAATATATAATATAAGATGAAAATAAATAGGTATAAAATATACAGTCACTTTTAATGACATGAACAAGCTTCCTGGTTGTCCTGGAATTCTCTTTCAAATTGGAGGCTGGAGCATAGCGAGGGTACATAATATATCCTAGTGTTCATTTGACTGGTCTCTAATTTCATATCTAATGATTCCAGAATCATTTATATCTAGTTTGAAAATGATTAAGGGACTGTCGTACTTACGCCTAACTGTTCGAGGCCTATGCCTCGCTCGTCTCCGCCTCCTTCCTCTTGGGACTATGCATGAACAAAAATCCAATGTAAATGTAAAAACTAGAAAATGAATGCCAAATAAATCTCAAGAAAACACAAAATCCTATGTAAAAAAGAAGCCAAATTCCAGTAAATGAAACTGAGTTCTACTTCAAGAAGTCATTTTCAGCATTAAGAAAAATTACTGGTGGAGCTGTCGCCAATTATAACTGAAGGATCAGAATGGTTAAATTTTGGTTCCTCCAGATTAGCTCTCCACAATGCAATCACTGAACGCGGTTGGGCATCCTGGTCATTCATTATAACAATTGATAAGTAATTTCGAAAATTTTGGAACCCCAAGCCTCCACCACTAAAACCAAGCAGGCTTGGACAGTCAGAGATAAGTTCAGCAATTATGGATTCAAAAAATTAAACATAGAAGGAACATCAATGGGAATAAAATTAGACCTATGAATAACTCTTGCTGAATTAAAATATCAAAGGAATAAAATTACTTTGACAGTGATTTTAACCAATGCCTTTCAATGTGGAAAATAAAGTTTCCAATACCTGTGACCTAGAATATACGGCGAGCTCCAACTTGAAAGGCTTTGTAGGATTTCGAGAACCAGTTGGTAATATAACAACCCATCTGCAAAGGCAATGATAAAAAAAAAACATATAAATACTTATTTTCCTCAAGAGTAAAATCTGTTGATAGATAATTAGCATTAAAAAATGTTACATAAACTGCTTCATGCAACCTGTTCCAACTTCCACATTAACATATCCTAAAATAGAACAATGTAATTGATAAATGAAAACATTTGAATGAGACAGCATGGAATTTATATTTACACTTTTCTTGAAACAAACTGAGGAGCCAGAACCTCAAGAAATCCAGGCCCATAGAATTCTCGCATCCAACCAGAGAATAAGCATATGTGACCCTGCAAAGCAACAGCAAAAAAAAAAAGAAACTGACTTCATCTATTGTGATTCTTTTGCTATTGATTCACGTGATAAAACAGAATAAGCAACATACCTCAATCGTACGGACAACATTGTTGTATCCTTTAGCTCTAGCAACTTCAAGAGGAGTTTGACAATCATCATTCATCACCAATGCATTTGCTGAAATTTTTGAAAATACCAGATATTAGACGGCTGATCGTGAAATGAAAAATAATAACAACAATGATAATAACGGAAAAAAAGGAAAAAATTATTGAACTTGTTTGGAAATTGAAATACATGATACACAAGAATTCGATCAAATTCTTGTAAAATCATGTCAATTATGGTTCAATTTCATTTCTTTCAAAATGCCGTTGCATCATCATCATCATCATCATAATTGTTATTAAAAAAAGTTGAACCAATTGAAATCTTATGTGCATTACAAAATAGAATTCCATTGAATGGAATTCTTTTATGTTCAGACTTTCCAAACAAACTCATAGACTCTCTATCATCATCAGATTTTCATAATTTGAACATAAAAAAAAAAAAAAGAAAGAAAAAAATCAAAATAAAAGCTCACCTCCATGAGAAAGAAGCAGCTTAACAGTATTATCAAAGCCTCTTTTTGCTGCATGATGCAAAGGAGTCCCTCCATTGCGACCTAATTCATTCAAATTCCAAACACATAACTCTAAAAAAATCCCAAAACTTCACCCAAAAAAAAAAAGAAGCTAAAATCAAACACAAAATAATCTTAAACAGATACCAGGCCGATAAACATTGACATTAGCACCAAGCTCTATCAGCGTTTTCGCCACGTTATAAAGCTCAGGATTTAAGCACGACAGTATTAACGGCGTTTTACCTTCTCTGTCAATCCACTACCCAAAAAAAAAAAAAAGAAACGATTTGATTCAATTTAATTCAAATTTAAATAACACAATTTGCATGTTTTTGATTTTCGATACCTCAAGACCAGCGCCTTCTCTATAAAGAGCTTTGATTCCTTCTATATTACCGTAATTCACCTGCTCATATAGCAATTCGCCTTTGGATTGCTGTTGCCCCATTTTGGTTTTAACAGAAACTGAGTGATCTTTTTTATTTTTTCTGTTTGTTTATTTTCCCGGAAAATTATCTCTATTTTTCCCGGAAAAACAAAAAGATTATAGACAAAATAATTCAAGATTGCTTAGCAGAAAAGCAATTGAGAAAGTTAATCGAAAAAACATTAAACAAATACATTGTCCAATTTATGAATGGTTTTTGGGAAGAAAACCGTTGAGCTGAACCGATGTGGACGTGTTTCGAGAACCGCGTGGACCCGAGAACAAACAACATTGATAAAAGCTTAAACGACTCGTCGTTGTTTTTTAAATTCTATCAAATGTTTCTTCACTTTGTTCATTAATCATCATTCTATCAGTTGTCCAACGACTAATCGTGCAGTTAGAATTGATTATCCATCTACCAATCAGCGTCAATTGCTTATGATTAGTTTCATTGTTAATCTTCACATAGTATTAGTGATAAAAACAATATTTAAATTACAACCATAGTTTTGAATTCAAGTTGTTTTTTGTCATTTTTATAATTATATTTGAGTAAAATCGAATTAGTTAGATTGCTCTAGATTTATTATTTTTTTGGTAAATTAAAAGATTATATAATCTTAGTATTGATGAATTATACAACAGAAAATAATCTCTCTTTTTATATTAACGACAGCAAAATTTAAATTTTACACTTTAAAAAGCCATTTGTAAGAAGTTAGCACTTTAGTAATTATGAATGTTGGTTGCTAAGGGTAATTTTTCTTTTTGAAAATTCCTGGTTACAGGAAAAATAATTCTTGGAAATATTTTCATTGACAAAATGCAAGAAAATTGTGTGCTTGCATCAATACAACAAATGGTTCTATCATGTTCTAAGAAGTTTGTCTTTTGTACACCTATCATATGCTTTCACTCAACACTCAACACATACAAAATAAAAGGAGTGAACAGAAAAAAACCACCACCATTAACATTCACAAATTGCAATGCTCAATGATGACCTTTTCCTTTCTGCAATTTAAGCTCTCTTGGGTTCTTTCTTTTCAAACAAGAAATAACGGGGTTAATAAGCTGGTAGCAGCTTCTTGATCCTACATTGGCTTTCTACATTCATTGTTGCAAGAGACACATTTAAGTTTCAGGTAATGAACCTTCCTCACGTGTTTCCTCAGCTGGGGCAGTGGATAATGATACAGCCGGTGCGGCAGCAGAAGAGGGTGAGGCTGGAGCAGAGGATGACACAGTTGCAGCAGAGGTGGAGGGTGAGGCTGAAGTAGACGATGACATAGATGCAGCAGCAGCAGGATTTGCTTTTAGTGGACTGTACCTCCTCAGCAACTTTTCTTTGTTTTCTTTCCACCATTCTTCTGCTTGCTGCTCCCGAAACCTCCTTTTACTGAATAACACCATCAAGGCACATAATGAAGTAAGCTAAAATTCATGGTATTGTCACGTTGATCATCCATGATTATATTCGTGTATCAATAGAAGGAAATCCAGTGATGGAACTATTTAACTCCAGTACCTGAACTTGACGCGCCTGAATATCTTCGCACCATTCGAACGTCGGATGAAAGTTACATACACCCCTGGTTCAAATTGTTCGATACATTCTCCTTCCTTTTTACTGGCTAAAGGGTCATGTAATCTGGACTCATGTTCTGAGTTATGATGAGGTACAACATCTATAGTGCTGCTAGAAATAGATAATCTATGACCATCTGGAGGAACACTTCCATCATGAGATAAGTCAGCAGACTGATATTCAATCCTCTCCTTTTCCATGTTTGAAGTTCTATCATGTGCATGCTTTTGGCCTGATACTAAGCTTTCTGCCAAGGAAGAACTTTCAGATGGTTCATGTCTGTGTAGAAAACTTTCAATTTGACCATTCATGGCCTTAAAGGTTTCGCTTTCTTGAACATCAGGAGGGAAATGCGCTGTTATTTCTTTCAGCTAAATCAAAAAAGACAGAAGGAACACAAGACTTAAAATAATTTATCTTTAGATAAAATACTAGCAAATTGTCAATAATTATGGCAAAAGCAAGCTTAGTTAATGAACAATTTAGAAGCGAAGAAGTAAAATGAAGTATACCTGTTTTGAGATGGATTTCACAAATTTCTTGGCTTCTTTAGATTTAGATGATTCTGCAGCGGCCAATGAAGCAGTTTCTTTTGCTTGTTTCTGTAGTTTTTGGATCTCTGTGTCTTGAGCATCACATTTTTCCTTGAGAGTTTGCATCTGCAGTTAAAATAAAGGAAAGATGTAAAAAAGAAAAATTATTTTTAGTCAGAAACCTGCAAATGAATCAAGCAAAGGATGCAACAAGGAATTGCAAATTTGATAAGAGCGTTACTTGGTTTTGAGCTTTTGCCATGTCCTGCTTTAATATCTCATTAGTCTTTTTTAGGCTATCAATAACACTTCTAGAAAATCCAGGAGTGGCAGCACGAGGAGGGCTTGGTCTTCTTGAGTACGGTGAAAGTGGTCTTGAATAGGCAACAGGCCTAGGTGAATTCATAGGAGACTGAGGTACTGATGAAGAAACTGGCTTCCAAGCATTTTGAATAGCACTAAGTGAGCTCGGAAATGAAATATCTTTTAGCTGTAAAAGATTTGGAGCTTGGGAACCTCGAACAATTAAAGGAGCCTCAGATCTCATTCCGGGTTTCACTGACTTGATTTCGAGGTACTTAATAGGTTCTGTAGTGGGAGACAGTAAATGTCTTGAAGTCCTGGCTTCTACCCTGTCCATTTTCTCCCTGATGTCTACTGAGCGGCGATGGTTGGTAGATTTTCTGTTCATGTTATAATTACTAGTGTCAGAAGCTTTGAGTTTGGCATAGCAAGAATCGCAGACACGATGCGGTTTGCCTGGAGTTGGAGCTAATGCTGCTTTCAGTGCCTTTTTGGAACTACAAGCATGACAATGAACCAGCCCACAATTATAACAATTGTGCCTCTTTCTAGTAAAACCAAATGCTTGTCGACAACCAGAGCAAACTGATTGGTCTGCCCCAGAAACCCACTTATGGATGCATATACTAGTAGTAAAATTTGAGCCACATGATATATTTTTAACATGTCTGTCTCTCAATGCTTCAACTAAGGTTGGAGTTCTTCGATCTTCTGTGTCTCCATGCCCCAATTGTCCGTTAGCACCCTTACCCCAAGTGTACAATTCACTCCTTGATGTCAAGGCAGCAACATGGTATGCACCACAAGAGACTTCTTCAACAAATTCACCAAATAAATCATCTTGTATTAAGGTAGGCACTTTTCCATCAGAAGATGGATTACCTAGCTGACCATATGCAGTTCCTCCCATTGTAAACACATGACCTGAGGTTGTAAGAGCAACAGTCAAAGTATGCCCACATGCTATCTGGTGGAAGTTGTAGTCAATAAGGGCAGAGACACAGGTAGGAAGTAAATAGGCGTCCTTATTTCCGTGACCTAAACGGTTCTTGTCCCCGTCACCCCAAGTGAACAACTTTCTTGAGGCAACATTAGCTCCTGACTGGTTCGTTACGTCTACAATAGCTGCAGTATGCCAGACTCCACATGCAACCTTTATAGTCTTTAGTCCACTTAATAGCTGCACTTCTTTTGGTGACGACACGCTTTCTCTGTCTCCATGCCCCAAAACCCCAAACGCTCCATCGCCAAATGTAAACAGCTTTCCATTTGAAGTTGCCAAAGCTGAATGCCATGCGCCACAGGCAATAGATAAAACCTGAAGTCCTTCTACAGCGCCAGAAACCCTTTTTGGTATCCAGTGGCTAATTTCAGTACCTTGACCAAGGAGTCCAGCATTATGTGCACCATCCCCCCAGGTGTACAAGTCACCAGATGCAGACACAGCACATGTATGATACTCACCACAGGCAACAGAATCAACACTAGTAACTGCAAGAAACTCGACAAGTTGAGGACAACTAAAGCCCATTTCCATTCCATGTCCAAGTCTCCCCCCAGATTCCTCTCCCCAAGTGAAAACCTCACCCTGCCTTGTTACAAGAGCAACATGACGCACACCACAAGATATCTGCTGAACATCAAGAACTACATTAGATTCTAAGGGTTTAGGTGTCAACACATCATTCTTTATAGGAATTGAGCTTATGGAACCATCAGGTAGAACTGCATCACTCCAAACTTCTCCCCATAAATAAACATCCCCTAATGATTCTATGTCATCTGGACCTGATCCACCACTTGAACTGCTAGGATTGCTTGAAACACTAATTCTAAAACCATCTCCACCACTTGTTCTTAGTTGCATATTTGCACGTTCTGACCCTGCATCTGGGCTTACTGAATTCAAATAAGTATCACGACAACCTAGATCAACAGACACTCTCCCACGATTAAGACTTGAAGATAAATCTAGAGTTGCACCAAAGGTACGACCATTCTGAAAAAGATCTCCACCATCAGCCAGCTGCAAAAAGATTTGAATAACAAAAATTAATCGTTTTAAGAAATGAACCTTCATAAACAGATTCTCAACATGACAATGCCAACAACGTATCATTAATTTTTTCATGTTCTGCAAATTCATAGCTAGACATAAGATTACAACACATCTGGCAAGGATATCATTAAGAAAAACTCACATCAGAAATATCACTCTGTGTGCGTCTACCACGATTTCTTCCAATCAATGCCTTGAGGCCCGCAAGCCAAACCTCAGCCTCAACTTTGTCTTTGCAAATCTATGCATGGATTAGAATAAACAATGATGGTCAGATGTCAATGTATCATCCAATTGAAGATTAAATGGATATGTACAACTTTGATGCTGCTACCAACCAAATCAAGAGTTCTTTCACCGTTGTTGTATAGGAGTGAAAATGACAAGTAATCCTTTTCAGGGCGTAAGAATCTTCTAAATACAGCCTGTCAAAAGTATGCATACAAAGAAAAGCAAAGCAAACAATTTTCATTAGTTACCGATTGGAAACAAAAGTACTTCTAGTATTGCATAGTAACTATTGTGCTATATATACATGTCATGAATTAGCTCCCAAATTTGAACTTACAGTTCTCTGTCCAGGGATAATCCGTGAGACAGAAGATAACTTCAGATTCTTTTCTTCACCATGCGATAACCAGATCAACGTTGTTTCATCCTGTTAATATCACTAAAATTCAAATCATATATAAATATATAAAGACCGAAACAAAAACAAATTTTAATTAAAGTTTACTCAGTGACATCCTGTTAATATCACTAAGCAAGCTCACATTATGTTTTCATTTACGCTGCACAATTTTAAGTGCTGATAATCTTGCTACAACTCTAAATTCATGTTTTTATATTTTGTTGAGTATGCTAACTTTTTACAAATATGAGTTGCTAATTTATATTATGCGAATATTTACACACTTGAGGCTATTAACATAAACATTCAAATGAAAAAAGTTCATTATCCAGTTATAGTTAATGAATTTAAACTGCAATGTAAAATTAAGTATGAAAATTCATGGTATATGTATAAAATTGTGTTAGTAAGCAACAACTCACAGGAGAAAGTCTAAATGCGCGAAACTTGGGTTTTCCTTTCCGGCTATACTTGATTAATTGAGTGCCTTTTTTCAAAGTAACAAGTGCCTACAAAAACAAAGAGAAGGGAATCAAAAACTAAACACGAAAAAAACCACAAGGAAAATTTCATTTTTGAAATCTTTAATGCAAGGAAATAAAGAAAAAAAAAAAAATCTGTCTTATCTTATCACAAATGCAATACTCCAATGCCATACTAAATAAGTTATAAGCACTGAATTCTATTTTTTTTATTTGATGTCTTCGATATCGGGTAGTCGCATACCCTAGACTATTATGGGATTTAAATTGGGTAGACTCCTATAAAGAAATCAAAACTTTACGAATACCCATTTCTCAACTCAAATTCAAATCCTTACACAATACTATTCTTTTAATAAAACAAACTTTTATCCAAGCCAGTGAGCACTTGGCCTGGTGCCAAAAGCTCCTTATGGTATTTGCTAGATTTTTGGGCCTCTTACCCATTGTAATAAAAAAAAAATTATGTCAGCGAGAGAGTAGTCAAGTGATAATTCTTTTCTAAGAGCATCCTGATGTATCAATTTGAAGGAAAAGATTACTCTCTATTGTGCAATCCATCAAAATTTAGGTAAAAAAAAAAATGTTTTGTCAACAATGAACTAACTCCTTTTCTTTCTCTTTATCTTGGTAAGTTTCTAAATGGGTGATTTAAATAGATCATGGCTTTAATCCTTCCCATTTCTGCAGTATTATCAAGAACCAAAAAATCATAACTTCTTATGAAAAAAAAAAAAAAGAGGAAAAAAGGAACAAACTTGTTCAATGTCGCGGTCAGCATTGCCATATATAACAGGATCTGCCATTCCATCTGAAAATTTGTAGAAGAAAGAAGCTCAACCAACAACTGCATCAGGTGGTGCGGCAGCGACTTCTGTGCCCACGTCTTCATAGATGCATATGTTTTTTTCTGCTTTGGCCTCTCATCAACCTCCTATTCTTTTTAAATCTTATCAAGATTGAAGTCCAGCAAAACAAAGCAAGAAAATCAAGAAATGCAATACAAAGAAACGAAAACAATTCAAAACACATAAATAATCACAACCCACATTGTAGATTTCACAGAAAATGATCAACTTTAATGAGAAATTTGCATTTTTGGATCAAGAAAATTGACCCATCAAAGAAAATGTTGATAAAAAATGGATGTTGTTATGAAGAGAGAGATAGGAAGAGAAAGAGAAAGGAGAGCAACGAGTCAAAAGTTTAGGGAAATTTGCAGCTCAAAAGAAATTGGGGTCAGATATTGGCGCGCCTCTCTCTGTTTCCCTCCGCGTTTCCTACCTAATTAAACTGTTTTTCAAATTCTATTGTTTATGCTCCTCTTTTATTTTATTTTATTTAATAAAAAGTTAAAATAATTTATTTTTTATTTAATGTAAAAATTAAAACATATCACGATGCATTTTATAATTATTTAAGAAGAAATAGTTTAGTATTGAAGTTTTATTTTTTTCAAAAACTTTCCTCTAACATCCATAACCATGAAAGTTCTTATTATTTTAAATTGAATTAGATAGGCTCGTTAGAAAACAAAATACTCCTAGCATTCAAACTGGATATTTAGAAAAATTTAGACTAGTTATTACTTGAACCACCAAATATTTGATTCAACACCAAAGTTTACTACTTATTACTTGAACCACCTAACATTTGATTCAATACCAAAAGTATGAATTATGTTGGACGGACGCTTCAATTAATTTTGAATTATATTGCACGGACATTTTAATTAATAGGCATTGTCTCAAATCTATATGCTCACTTTTTCGTATTCGTATTACTTAGATATTTCAATTTAGAAGGTAGACACTTCAATTAGAAGCTGTTTTCAAGTGTGCGCAAAAGTTGGTTACAACTTTCAATTACAGGGTTAAATGCAATGGTAGTCACCCAACTTTACACTTATTATAATTTGGGTACTAGACTTTAATTTGTTTCTTTTTTGTTACCTAACTTTCATTTTGTTCAAAAAATGGCACCGTTTAAAATTTTTAATTCTTTAAATTTCTCTTAATAATCATTTTATTCCCTTAATCTCTTCTTCTTTTCAATTTAGTCCAAAAATTATAAAAAAATTGAAAGTTTATTTCTCCTAAGCTTTGACACATCTCATAATAAGTCTACTCTTATTGGACGGAATAAAAATATTTTTTTAATTTTTTTTATTTTCTATAAATATATAGAAAATATGGACTTATTTGTAAAAAAAAAATCTTTAATTTTGAATTTAAATAGTAATTCTAGATTGATAAGGTACCAAAATTTTTTTTAAGTGACTCCTATGAAACTAAACAAAAATTTGATATTTGAAAAGATACAAATCAAAGTTTGATAACTGAATTGAAACAAAACTAAAGTTCGGTACCCTCCGGTACATTTTACCCTTCAATTACATCATAGAGATCATTGGAAGAAAAATAAGGCACTATTCTATTGATCGATTCGGTATCCAGAAAAATATTCAGTATGTGTTAAATTAGTATCACGTTCTTTTCATAGGCCAAAAATGAACAAAAGAATAAGATCATGCAGCTTGCAAAGCTACAATTCTCAAAGGATAGCAGGATCTTTGAATCCCTTGAAAATGGTTTCAATATCTGCCATTACTTCTGGTGGCAAAGGTCTCTCAGTTGTCAAGCAAGCATCAATGTCTTCTTTCAGTTGGTCCACTGAGGTTGCACCAATGATAGAACTCGTCATAAATGGCCGATCTCTTGCAAATCCAAGCGCAAGCTGTACTGGAGTTAAACCATGTTTCTTGGCCATTTCAATATACCGCACTGTTGCTTCCTAGGATATAGATGCAAGGAAGTTTAAGTCCAATACTTAAGTGATAAATCATCAATCAAATAGTCAAAACACAAGAATATATGAATCCAACATTCCTAGCACTTTCCTCAGGACAGAGGACTTAAGCTGTTAGATGTTCTCGCATTGCAATGACAGAAATATTATTAGTTATAGACATACCCTTGCAGTTGAATATTGGTATCTTTCCATGTAGCCAGGGAAGAGGTTCAGTCTTCCTTTTTTCGCAGCTTCTGAATTCACATCCAAATATTTTCCAGTCAGTGTTCCACCAGCCAAGGGAGAGTAACAAAGCAAGCCAATGTTGTGATTCTTTGGGTGGCAAACTTCAACAAGATCAACTGTAAAAGACCAACCGGACAAATTACAAGGATCTTAGCTGAAAAGAAGCAGAATTTCAGTTTCCACATTTAGAGATAGTAAGAATCATTTTAAGTACTTACTTTCAAAATGGCACCTAACTAACAGACTGTAGCTATTCTGGATACTAACTATCTTAGGTAGCCCTTCAATTTTAGCTGCATGAACGAACTCCATGACCCCATATGAAGTCTCATTTGAAACACCAATATAGCGTACCTAAATAAGCTCAAAGGCATTTTATAAAACCAGTTACTAGAAGCTTTATGATTATATGCTAGCTGAAAGAGCAATATTATATTTAATTTCAACATTCAGAGACATTGCAGAATGCACATGAAGTTCCTTTCATTTATGTTACAAAAAAAAAAAAAAAAAAACCAGAAGTCCTTTTTTTTTTTAATGGGAGTGGGAGTTTGCCTTCCTTCCGGGGCTGGTGCACTCATTCAGCCATAATTATATATCGAAGTATAGAGCATGATAATAGAGATAGGACGTGTTTAGTGCATTACATATTCAGCCTCACAAACTTCAAAACTGGGCAACTGTAAATGTTCAACAGGCTGTTCTGGAGAAAAAAATAACGTTCAGCAGGAGCAAAAGGAGTTACCTTTCCTTCATCAATGAGTTCCTGGAAGGCCCTCAGTTGCTCCACAAATGGCACACTGGGTCTCCATTTTGAAAAATCATAAAAGAACTCACCAAAGAGTGGTACATACCGATCTGGCCTGCATTATGAGTTGGATTTTCATGGTATCTGATCAACCTTTTGCTTTGACCATTTATTAAGTATAAACATATCACAAACTTAACATGCCTAATCCCACATAAATTTGGACAATAAATTGAGGTTTGGAGAAAATTTGCTCATGAAAAAGCCAAACAAATTAAAAATATAAGAAAGAAATGGGATGTTACTCTACATTATTAATACTTGGTTTCCAAATATGCACTATAATCTTTCCGCACTAGTAAAGTGAGAATGCTAAAGTGGTGGCAGCAGCAATATAGCACTAAATGCCACAGCAATTGCTAATTTCTGCTCTCCTAGCTCTTGCCCCTGGCTAGCATAATTAGACAATGCTGGTAATATAGCCATCGACTGGTAGCAACATTAGGTTAATAGCATAGTGATGATTTGAATAATGTGCAACACACCATAATGCCAGCAGATAATAATTAGTATATCCAAGCTCAAGAATATCAGATGATAGTTAAAATCTAACTTCATTTCTACATTCTATAGGGATTGACCATATTGCTTAAGATGATAGAAAATTCCCTTTTCAGGGAATCCATAAACAATTTGTGAAAAGGATGCAATATTTTCTATATGCTGGTACGATAGATCACATAGAAACCATGGAATTACCAATGTATTTGCAACAGATCAATGTAATCCGTGCCAAGGCGCTTAAGACTTTTCTCCACACTCTCTTTGATATTAGCAGCATCAACCCGCACAACCTTTGCATTCTCACGAATGTAACTTGACCGTTCCGAATAACCACTAACTTTTGTAGCCACAATAACCTATCCATGATATGGAATAACCATACATATTATTGTACAAACTGCTAACTAGAAATTAAGAAGTTAAACTGACTTTACAGTATCAATTGGGCAGGTTAAAATGGACATAAAAAGTACATTATTAGTGAGTATATTTTACATTCATTATTCAAGGATCAACTTAGTAATCAATATGAAAATTACAACCAAAGAGCTGCTTAAAGCCATCAGTCTTAGATCTCATACCATTTTTATCTGCCAACTTTCAGTTACTAGTAATAGTGGATGGGGCAAATGTGAAAAAAAAAAAAAAAGAATTATAATAAAAGTCTATGCTATGTTACAATACCAATAAGTCACTACAGCCTTTTGATATAAGGTTTATGCAACAGCTCAAGAAAAGACTTGGCAAAAGGCAATGTTGCATTTCAGTTAAGTGCTCAGCAAGATCAAACATATTCGACTAAAAAAGAACATTCAGAATGTTTTATAAGAATGCTGACTACAACCTCACCAATATGCCATCTGTCATACATAAATTACCTTATCTCGGGGCTGCGACTTCAACCAGCTAGCAATATAGAGATCTGTTTTTCCTTGTGTTTCCTTACTCATTGGTATTGGATACTAAAAAGAACAACTGCAATATTTCAGAAATTGACTGAAACAACACAGAATAAATTGGAAAACTTGCATATAAAATGAAACACATCCTCACAAACTCAACAATATCAAATTTTACAATTACTCAACCGCATGCATGAGGAAATGCTGATGTCTGATTCATCTGCTTGTGGTTGTGGAAAAGGAAATTTACACAACCTTATTTTACATTCGAATGTTTAAGAAATTACATAATCAACTATAAAGTAAGAAGAAACTGTGCTACAGTTGACTGCACTTGATATTGAGCGAAGTATAGACAATAAAGAGAGCAGAGGAAAGTATTATTTCATTTTAAGTATGTTTGGAATTTGGAATCAAAGAGAAGAATAATCAATGAGGATAAATAATAACAGGGAGATTACAAGGCTAACAAAAGGGAAACAATCTAACAGGGATCGTAAGTGATGTGAAGATGGCATTTAATATTTTATAGAGTCAAGTTGCGGTTTATAATTAATTGAAAGCGTAGTAGTGAATCATAGAAATGCATCATATTCCAACATTTAATTTTTTTAAAGGAATGTTGTCAAACCAACATTCAACTAGTAGATATAGCCAATTATAGCAATAACACCAAGTCTTTCACCAAAAATTGCTACAAGCCCACAATAAAAAAACTAATTTAAATATCAGTTGCATAAATAGATAATTAACAGGATATTTACCATTGAATTGGCCAGTTAGTGTTCAACACTATACCAAAGTGCATCTGTCCTAATGTATATCTAATAAGAATGCCTTTATTGTCAGGCTACCACTTTTTGAAAGAAAATTTTGTTTATCTTCATAATCATTATGCAAATTTTATATTCATCAATGCGCATCCGTTTGGAACACAATTAAGTAGCATCGGCAATAATGCTTGCTTTCTACAAATTTCCAGGAAGCAAATAAGTCACGACAAAGAGGAAAAAGAAAGATGAAAGCTTACTGCTTCGGCAGTATCAAGAATATTAATGCCATGATCAAATGCATAGCTAAGGATTTCATGAGCTTCCTTCTCTGTGTTCTGTTTCCCGAACGTCATCTGAAATATTAAAAGAGAAACATAATCAAAACTAGCTATTTTAATCTGGCTATACATGTCTAACATTAAGAATATCCACAAATCTTTTTATGGGTCAAAGACATGAATTATCCGATTTGAAATTCTTTAAAGTATCAAACTTTTGACAAAACGGCAGTTTGCGATTCTTGAACTAAGACCACACAGCATGCATCAAACAGAAAATCTAACAAGGTAACCAGCATTTGGCAATAATAACAAATTATTATGATGGCCCAGTTCAATTCTGAAAAAAAAAAACCCAGTAAATTATATTAAGAAAAAGAAAAAGTTATTACAGTTCCTAAAGTAATTTCGCTGACTTGAAGATCAGAATCTCCCAGTTTCCTGTACTGCAAGGCGGTTTTCTCTGCGAGCTTTGCACTGATGGGTCCGAGTCTTATTCGAACATTTGGTGCATTGCGTACGAGGAAACAGCGAAAGGAGAAGCAGTGAGTGCTGTTGTTAGAAAAAAATGATGGGGTTATAGAGAAATTTACAGAGGACGCCATTTGTCTCTCTTCAAAGAGAAGAGAGGTAGCCGCTGCTCAGTGCTCACAAAAGAAAGAAACAAGCGGTGCTGCTTTTGCTTCGTGTTTTTAACTTTTACTTATCAAAATGAGATCAATTTTGTCATGACCCCACAAGTCCTATATTTTTGGGAAAATGTGTATCTAAACCCTTTAATCCAAAGTTTAAATAAGCCCTCTAAAATTTTTTTCGCTTAAATGATAAAGATTTTTTTCGACCAAAACTTAAATGATTAATTTAATGTTGCTGAATTTGACATTTAAAATAATTACAAAATGGTCCCTAAAGTTATTTTTCTATTAAAATATTTTAAAATTTTTAAATCAATAAAGAAAATTATCTTAATTTTTTTATTAATACTATAATTCTTTAAAAAATATTTTATTTAATTATCAATTTTATAAATTAAATTATAATTTAAAATAATTCAATTAAAATAAAATTTAAATTAAATTATTATTATTATTATTATTATACACATCTTTACTCGAGTATTTTTTTTTAAATTAGTTAAATGAAATTAAAATATAAAAAATTAAATAATTAATATTAAAATTCTTTTTTATTCCTCATCCCTACTCTTTTTTTTATAAATATTTAATATTTTTAATAAAATATTTTTATATTTTTATAATATAATACTTTGATATTTATAAAAAATATTATTAGAAATATAATATTAGAATACAAGAGTAGAGAGGAGGAGTAAAAAGGAATCTTTGCTCTATAAAAATTTAATATATGTAAAGAAAATAAAACATAAAAAATTAATTTACTACAACCAAGCTAAAACTTATATATTTCAATATTAAGCATTTCATTAAAAATATAATATTAGTAATAAGATAATGCCGAGGAGAAAAAAAGCTTTTGGTATCAAAATATTTAATTTCTTTTATATATTTAAAGAAAAATATAGAAAATAAAAAGTCATTACAACTAAACTAAAACTTATAAATTTTAATAAAATCAAATTATTACATATGGTAGAGAGGAGTAAAAAGAACTTTTTCTTTCTAAACATTTATAATCTTTTTTATATTTTAACTTTATTTAATGAAATTATAATGAAGTATTAGAGTATGTGTGTATATATAATAATAATAATAATAGTAGTAGTAGTAGTATGTTTAAGTTAGTTGTTAAAATTAGGAGTAGAGTAATAATAATAATAATAATAATTTTGTTGTGTTTTGTAATTGGTAATTTGTTTTGTTAAATTTGTGAAGTGGGTTAGTGGTTTTGAGATGAAGAGATTAAAGCTGATGTTGCTAATTATCAGCTTGAGATGATGAGTTGCTTAAGGGTGGTCTAGAATGAAAAAGGAGGAAGTGAAGGTGGTTTTGTGAGAGGTGTTGGTGAAAGAGAAGAGGTAAGAAGAAGTGGTTGATGACATGGAAAGGGTTAATGAATTGACTGCACATGTTAGTTAATTGGGTGGGATATAATTGATATGTTATGACATTTTGTTTGGAATAATAGAGATGGATTAATGTGAAATTTTTAAAAAATTTTGAAAATTTAATTAAAAAATTGATTATAGAACTTAATTGAAATATTTAAAAAGTTATAAGATTTATGGGGTAATTATCCCTCTTCTTTTTGGAGTCCCCACACAAACAAATATGAAAAATTCATTGTTGATTTTGGCTTAAAAAAACTAACAAAAAAAAAAAAGCCGTGGAAAATGCTTTATAAATGATAATCATTTTTTCAAAATTAAATTAAAAATTTATGAATTTATAAATTTAGATTTTTAAATTATTAAGTTTATAAAACAATATCAATAAAAATATAAATATTTACAACATTTAATAATTTTATTTTATTTTTCTCCAAATCCAATAATTAGATGTACAATATAAAATTACGTGTCTAATTTTTATTGATTAGGTCTAAAATACTTAACTTATATACCATATATCCAGCCATAATAAAATGCAATAGAATGGGTGTAGGGAGCGGAAAAAAATATATACTATCAGCGCGAAAGAAAACGGAGGAAATATTGTTTATTGTCACTTGCTTAACCCAAAGCTTGATAAATTTTGATTGTTCAACGTAAGATTATAGATTCCTTCACACTACAAGCCAATCAACAACTGTATACTGTTTCATGCTCACTTGGGCTTTTATTTCCGCTCTGCTAACTTACACCGCCACTGGTTTTTCTCCTTTATTACAAATTACATATATATAGTTTTGCAAGCTTAATTTAGCTCACTTAGCCTTTCAAGCTGGTGCTCTGAATCCAGGACTAAGCACAGTAACTTCCTGTCTGTTCTCCTTCAGCCTCCTGGCATCTTCCAGAGAAACCTGGTATGCGTTTGCAAGTACTTGCTCTGGCAGCGACCTGATGGCTGATACTCGTCCTGCTAGTTGGTTAATTTTAGCATTATCATTAGTCTTGAAGGCTACCCATTCTAAACCTTGGCTGCTTGCCTTCGTTACAACTACAAAGTTTTGTGGAATTGTCAACAGTTGACCCCTCCGAACCTGACCATCAAATACTGAATCTCCATTTTCATTCACGATCTGAACACGGCCGCTTCCACTCGTAAAGTATCGTATGCCATGGGCATTCGTGTTCCAGTATGGTGTCATTATAGCATCCTGCATAAAAATTAATCAAGAAAAGTGCATCATTAGCAAAATTTTCGTTTCAAAAATGTCAGTGGGCTTTAATGGTTTTCGGCATTTACTCTGTAGAGAACGGTTTTCTGAATACTGAGTCGAAGGGATCTGAGGATGGGGAGGCTGTGATAATTAATACTGGTGACGCGGCCAGCTCGAGGATTGAAGACGTCAGCTTGTGATGGGCGGTCCACATTGTGTGTCAGCCTGGCTGTGCAGAAAGTTTCCTCAAGGCCATTGTATCGGCCTTGAGCGCACCCCTCCAATTCCTTAATTGCTGCTTCTTCCGATTCCTCTCGTTCTTCTTCTTGGCTTCTTCTTGGCAGGAGCATCTCAAGATCATACTCCACATTCACAATAATGCCTCTGAAATCATCTTCACCCCTCAGCTTTCTTGCAAGATCAGTATTGATGTTGAAAGCTTCTGCTAAAATTTGCTCGTCCATGCCTGAAAGGACATTGCTGCTTTTTCTTGTGCTGCTTGGTCTTTGGCTTTGGCTTTGGCTTTGGCCTGTGCTTCCCTGGGAAAATCTACCTTTCTGGCTCTGTATTTCTCGTTGAGGGTTACCAGCGAGGAAGAATACCTGAAATTACAGACCAATGCATATTATAATATGCTGATACGTTCTGACTTCTTACTCTGCAGTTTGAGAATTGATTTTAATATATGATTCTTACTCTGTGGTTCTGATCGAGCTGGTTAGCAGAATTGCTAGTGTCTATAATTTGGACAAGAACAAGAGGGTTTCGGCCATTGTTATAAATCCATTGAGCTACTCCTTGAGGCAAGGCAATGACTTGACCCTGGCGGATTTGACGAACCTTCTGATGTTGGTCTCTCCGGCTCTGGCTCTGTTCTTGGCCTGATTGCTCTGATTCTGATGGAGACTGGTACGTTTCAGGACAACCTGGGAATACAGCTCCCTGAATACCATGACCTGCGTTAAAATGCAATGATATTAGTCATTCTTTGTACGCATGAGGAAAAGTTTCAAAAAATCACAATATATCAAAGAGAGAGCATGCCTTGGACAACGTATATGAGCTTAGGTCCATTGGCATATTGTGGCAACAATAAGCCTCTCTGTTGAATTGTGTGGCGCATAGCTACAACACCAGCGCATTGAAACTGTCGGTCATTCTCGTCCCAGACTTCTGTGAGACCAGCCTCGGATTGGATTCTGCGGGAGGGCTCGACAGCATTAATGCGGTTAAGTTGGCACGCATTCTGTTGCCATTGTTGTTGCCTTCTCGGTTCGCTGCTTGAAACTATGCTTTCTTGAGTTTGAGCAACACTGCTGTGGAAAAGAACAAGAAAGCAAAGACAGAGAGGGAGCAATGAAGAGTAAGCCATTGTGTGTATAACAGAAGATTGGCTGCTTTGGATATGAAAAAGGGTCTGAGATGGGTCAGCTATTTATAGTGAAAAGAAGAAGAGCAGAGAGTTCAATAATCCGGACGTGGCAAATCGTTTGATAAACTATGCTGATTGTTTCTGCATGTGGGTTTGTCTTCGAGTTCCAAATAGCTTCAATACATGTACTTGCCTGCATGGATTTCTCGCTTAAACATGCCATACACTTACAGGTGTGGATTCGTGTTGATGATCTGCAAAGATGTTGAACTTGGACTAGTTCTATAAACTTATACAATCTTTTTTTTTCCCTTTCATTCTCGTCCTTTTTTTTTTCTTTTTTTTTTGACCAAAATTCTCGTCCTTTTTTGTATCAAGTTTAATTTATAACAATTATATGGTTTGTATTAGCTTCTTGCTAATAAATGATCATGAAAATTGAATTATGTTTGATATTTTTGTGGATTTTATTGAAAGAAAAATTAGGAAAAAAATATGTACTTTTACGGATATATATCTATTAAATGTTGAGTCTCGTACAATTTTTCTTTATTCGGTATTTTCTTTGTTTGATTGATGTGTCAAATTCTAAAAATATATATATCAAATGTTGAACCTCCCACAATTTCTCTTTATTCAGTATTTTCTTTGTTTGGTTGATGTGTCCAATTCTAATAATTCATAATATTTATCTAAAAAAAATTTAGAAAATTATAATTTTCATAATATTTGAATATTGGAGAGGAGGAAATAATTTAATATTATATTATTATATATTATTATATTAATTTATTTTATATTCTATTTAATATTTAATTTCTATTTATATATTTATTATTATAATTATATTATATTATTTTTATATAATTATATTTTATATAATAATATATAATAATTATTATATTTTATATATTTATATTAATTTATATTAATACTATATTAACCGTATTGTTTTTTTTTTCCAATGGATACAGTGGCTTCCTGTCACCCAATTTTTTTTAAAAATTTCTCTGCAAATAATTTGGGGTTTCTGTTATTGAAAGATTATCTCTAATGAAAACTTTGTTGATTTTTGAAGGAGGGAAGGTGAACGAGGGGCCTGTTACAAGGATTTCTGGCTCAACGCCTGCTGGTCAAAAAACTTGCTTGTTCATAGAGTAAGTTCGTTTATTATTTATGAAACCCTTTTCATTTTGTGGCATACATAGATTAAATTTGTGAAGAGCTGAGCTGTTTACATTTGCTATTGTAGGCCTTTCCCTATCTATACGTCCTATGTTTCTTCTCATTTTCATGTTTTTTTTTGTTAATGTTCATGGTTGATTACTATGTATTACGTGTTTTTGATTGCCGGTTTTTTGATATGAACTTTCTGGAATAATCTTGTAATCTCTGTGTTTTTCTTTAGGTTTTTGTTATGGTTATTCAAATCAACAAACACATGAACAGATTTGAGAGTGACAAAATTGGTCAAAAACTCCAAAACAAACCATCAATCAGATTGTTGATAAAGGACGTTCTGTCTGTAATTGGAAAATATATGCGCAGTTGCAAGCACTCCACACGAGAGACCAAAATATCTTTCACATCCTTTAGAATAAATTGGATCTATATACAAGCAATATGTAAATCAGATTTATGCAATTTTATTATTTTTTATTCAATCAATAAATTGATTAAATTATGATTCTTTTGTTAATGATTAAATTATGATTCTTTGGGTTTATT
>CATIWM010305102.1:0-25210 GCA_949671775.1 Mallotus repandus
AAATAATAAGAAAGCTTGTCCACAATCCTATTTTTCTATTTTGCTACTTAACAGTTCAGAAAAGAGATCAATTACATAATCTATTTTCTTAATCTAGTAATTAATATTCAGTGAATTAATTCAACGGGCCTTATTTTAATCAACAAACCAAACATCAATTCACATTAAGAACAGAATAACATCAACAATTTCTTAAAAGGAAAAAGGAAGAAATAATGTTACTGAAAAGGAAGCACCATCAACTTGAGTTAGGGCTCAAAATCCCTTTGAACTAAATGAGAAAATCTAGCAATGCATCTTCTCCTAAAAGCTTATTCTTATTCTAAAAGTTATTATTCTTCTTCTTCTTTTGAAAGCACTCTCACCCACTCTTTAAAACATCAGGAGATTACTAACATTAACTCTTTTAATTATCTCTCTACATTATTCCTTATTCTTAATAACACTCGTAAGCCCTTTTTTAAAACTTTCAAAATGTTACTAACAATAACTCCCAACAATAACTCTTCTCTTTATTCCTATCTACTTCCTGCAGTAATAGTAACTTAAGATAGGAATTTTACACTGATTGACTTAGAATCTGGATCTTCATAAGAATTATAGCCACAGATCTTAGATTTCCATAGAGTCTTGAATCACCTGAATTGGACCTTTGTAGCCTAAGATATGGCCCAATTACTAATATCTATTCAACACAATAATGAATCTGCATCTTGTAACTTCGACTCGAATTTTGAAAATAAAAATGAACTCTAATCTTGATGGGTAAGCCCATTCAGAAACCTTAAGAAGTATACTTTATTTTCCTAGATGGCCACTTTCACGTTCTGAGGCTCTAGGTACACCAAAACCTTCACTGAAATTCGGAGGTCAAAGCTGTCAATTAACTAAAAACTGCACAACTTGCTTAATGCCTCAATTTTGACTCCTAATTCATAAAAAACATTAATTGACTCATAATATCATAAAAATTATCATCAAAATAAGTGGTAAAGAATAAATAAATAATAAATAATCTGCTCTCATCAAGTTACATAATCAAAGGAGTTTGAAAACATATTGCAATTCAAGGGACTAAATTGACACATTTAAAAATTTTAAAAGAGAGGTATTTTGGCATTTAAAAACATGTAATTTTCAAATCAATTTGATTGTGCAAATCCATGAAGCTCTCTTGGACTTTTTAAAGTGTGCAATTTATTGACAAATCAAATGAATTGAATTTCATTAACTTTATCAATAATTTTTTTGCAAATATCAAATAATTATTCAAGGTAAAATTCAACACAAACATATAGCATTCTGAAAAGCACAAATAGAACATGGATAATTATCTTAGGCTAGCACCATCTAGCATACCAAGCCCATACTTGATGAAGTTCATCCTTTCTTCATTAAGTAGTTTAGTAAAATTATCTACTAATTGGTTGTAAATTTCAACTAATTCAAGCACAATGTCACCATTTTGGACATGATCTCTTAAGAAATGACATTTAATGTCTATGTGCTTGGTCCTAAAATATTGGATGAAATTTTTATTAAGGTTAATAGCACTTTTATTGTCACGTTGAATTGAAATATGATCGACATCAACGTCATAATTCTTAAGTTATTATTTTTGCCGCAAGACTTGCAGGCAATAATAACTAATCACTGTATAGTTGGCTTCAGCAGTAGATAGAGCAACCAAAACTTGCTTCTTACTAAACTAAGATAATAAAAATTGACAAGTTCCAAAAGTGCTCTGCTTATCAAGCAAACTACTGGTAAAGTTTGCATCCAAATAGCTAAATAAGTTAAATGCATTGCTCCTAGGTTACCAAAGTCCTAAAAAGCTATCAAAAAAATACTTAAAAATTCTTTTAATACATTTAAATAAGACTATTTGGGATTAGATTGAAACCTAACACATAAGCAAGTGGCAAACATTATATCAGATCTACTAGCCATAAGTTAGAGTAGTGATCCGATCATACCTCTATAGTGCTTTTCATCAATCAACTTTTCACTTTCATCCGCCCCAAACTTGACTAAGGTGTTCATTGGAGTCTTGCTTGCTTTGGTACCTCTATTACAAACTTTTTAATGATGTCTTTAGTGTACTTTGCTTAGTTAATGAAGATCTCATCCTTGCATTGCTTGGTCTGAAGTCCAAGGAAGAATTTAAGTTCTCCCATCATGCTCATCTCAAATTCACCTTGTATCAGCTTAGAAAATTTTTCACACAAGCAATGGTTAGTAACACCAAACAAAATGTTATTAACATAAATTTGCATAATTGGCAAGTCATTATTGAATTTCTTTATAAAAATAGTTGTATCAACCTTTCCTTTAAAGAATCTCTTCTCTAATAAAAAGTTGTTGAATCTTTCATACCAAACTCCAAGACTTGCTTCAATTAATAAAATGCCTTCATTAACTTAACTATATGATTTAAAAATTTTATTGCTTTCAAAATTCAAAGGTTGTTCAACATACACCTCCTCTTGAATAAAATAATTCAAAAATGTACTTTTAACATCCATTTAAAAAAAATTATAATTCATGTAAGATGTAAATGCAAGTAGCACTATAATAACCTCTACATTGCAACTAGGGTAAAGGTTGTCAAAATCGCTTTAAGGAATGTAAAACATATTATGGCCGAATTAAGCAAAAGAATATTTTTACTCTCAAAAAAATTACATTCAGCTTTAAAACAAACCAACAAAAGCAAGTGGTTTTGAAATTAGAAGGAGATGTGTAAAGATTAGGTGCAAATATGCAGAAAATGCAATGAACTTAGCTCAAAGTTGGCAAAGAATATTAATAAATCTAAAGAGATTCACGAAGAAAAGTTCTGGTTATTAAAATCCAATTAAAGCTATAACTAAATAGCAAAAGCACAATATCACAAAATTGAGTTGCAAAATGATTTTGGCTATTATTGATGAAATTATATAAGTTATAGAATTTGAAAATAAGCCTGAGGCATAAAGATGATTCCAGTTAGCTAAATGTTTAGCCAAAGTTAATGAACAAATACTGCTTGAATATAATTTTGCAAAGAATTATGAAAATAATGGCCCAATTTGGTATTTATACCAAAATGATTTCTTGGTTGTGAAATATTGTGTGAACACTTTATAAAATTTGTGGTTGCCGTAATTATTAAGAAAATGAAGCATGTTCATCAAATTTCTCAAGAAATTTATTAAATGAGGGTGGTAAAATAATTATGATATGCTTTTGGCTACTAAAATAATTGAAAAATGTAAATGTCTCTGTAAAGTAAAGCATAGCAAAAGTCTTGAAGTTGGTGAGAGATTAAAAATAAGGAATGCATGAAGCAAGAAACGGTATAATAGTGAGATGACAACAATTTAGAATATTTGCTTGAGGAATTAAGCTTTAAATCATTAACCGATTTGAATTTTGTTATGGTTTTAAAGAGCTTGAAAATCGAACTAGTTAAATAATATCATTTAAAGACATTTAAACCAAATATTTATTGTGAAGATAGATGTTTAAATAAAATTAGCAGAGGAAAGCCTTAAACTTAAGCTAAGATTAAAAAAAAAGCATGATTTCGATTTATTATTCTTGCTAAGCTAAAGTATTGAAAGACTCATGACATCATTGACACCATTGCAAATTAAATTCAAGCAAATATCATAAAAGAAATTATTTTGGTAATTTATTGCTAAACTCAACTTGAGGTTCATGTTTGTTTGAAGAATTCAAATTTACAATGCAAGAATTATTTTGCTAATTAGTAAAGTTTATGAATTTTTATATTTGAGCAAGAATGAGATGCAAATGCATAAGGAATGGTATAAATAATGCAAATTTAATCGAAAAATTAGTTTACTATAGTTGATTATCATAAATTTAGCATCAGAACAATTCATAAATCTAAGAAAATTAGTTATTCCCTAAGAAATTTCAATCCAATTTAATGATTCCTCAAACAACAAATGAAGATAACCATTCTAAACTCATTAATCATCACAATCACAAATTCAAACATATAAAATTTCAAGCAAAAGAGGCAAAACACTGCAATTTGATGCTTCAAGCATCAAGCACAAACTCAAAGCATCAATGCCATCCAATCAAATTCATAAAATTTAACTAAAGCCTCAACACAAAATCAAAATAGATAACAAGAGGTTAACACTTATATTTGATAAAGTTTTTTCTAGAATAGGCTTTGGTTGAATTGAGTTTGGCTTGAGGAATGACTTCAATGACACTAACAAAAGTAGCTATATTGGAGAGGGCATCACTGGCTTGAGGAACAAACTCAATAGCGTTAATAGTAGCAAATAAGGAATGAATGACGTTTTGTGTAACATTTTGGCGAATGACAACTTTTTCTAGAGCGGTGTCGGCCTAAACAGGAGCTTTATCATGAACAACTTAAGCAAAAACCTAGGCTCTTGTCGCGTTGATAGCGGGTTTACAGGCAACAACAATATGGGTTTCAATTGTGATAGTGTTGGTGAGCAGATCAACGACTGCAACAAGATGATGGCAACCATGATGGAACCAAAAAAAAAAAAGAAAAGGAGATAAGATGATTTTGTGAGCTAAAAAATTGAATTTGGAATGTTTGTTTGCTTTAATTTCTTGATATAAGGAATGCATAGGGAAGATTGAATTTGGTTTTTTAATTTTTGAAAGATTTGAGTGATGGGTAAGTAATTTATGAAGGAATTTAAATTTGGAAGAATAATTTGGGAGCTACTTTGGAGAGTTAATGATTTAAAAAATCAATAGCTACCTTATAAGAGAAGAAACCATGAGTTATTGATTTTTAAGAAAATGGAAGAAATTGATATGACTCTTTTGATTTTTGAAGAAGCTAAGTGATGGTTAAAGTGAGTTTGTAGAGAAATTGAGATTTAAAAGAAGAACTAGTGAGCTATTTTAGAGATGAAGCAAGGGATTTTAGTGTTCAAAAAAATCAGTTACCTCAGGAAGAGAATGCCATGGATGTTGATATCTTAGAGAAATGGTAGAGATTTCAATGAATTTTATGATTTTTACAGAGATAAGGTTATAAATAAGCAAATTTGTGGTGGAATTGAAATTTGAAGACGAGTTCTAAGAAGAAGGTGTAGAAAAAAAATATTTTGAAATTCAAAAAAATGGAAAATGAGTAAGAGCTTTTTTATTTTATAAATACATACCCACATAATTAACTATGAGTTTGCCCCAAAGTAATTATATGTTGTACTCAATTCTAAATTTGGGTTAAATCTAAGTAAAAAAATTCACTAGCCCATGATTAATCTCAAAATCCAACTGTTAAAAGCCTTGAAGAATAAGGGAATTGAAACTTTTGAAATTTTATTTCTATAAGAATACCTGTGAAATTTATGGAACTTATTGAGGAGCTGACGGGTTGAGGAAGAAGTAACTTGCAAGTAGCAAAATAAAACTGAAGATTAATGATTAGCTGACATTAACTAAAGAAAATTGATAGAGTTGGTCTATAAAAGCAAGAAGAATTTACAGATACACGGACAACCAATCATCATCAACAACAAATCACAACAAATAGATCAATTATCAACAACTTCAGTATATACTTTTGTTCATTTGCAGTTGCTTTTTTTGTTCATGTTATTATATTATCTTTAAATTTTCAGTTCAAAGCAATATATAAATTCCTTTTAAAAATTATAGTTCATTGCATTATTATTTTTCTTAGCCAATTCAAAATCTACTTAATTTACAAACCTCAATGGAGCATAAGTAAATTCTAATTAAAGAAGTTCGGAGATCCAGATTATTTGAAGAAGTCATGTTTCTCTTTGAGAAAAAATTATTTTATTTATACAAATCCGATTTGCCAAAAATAACAGCAATACATTTATTAAAAATTAAAAGTACATTTTGATAAAAATATAATATAAATAAAAGTACAATCAAGAAATACTAAAATACAATCACTATCATAAAAAATTTTGTCGTTATTCTCTATTAACAGACCCTAACTAACTTCGTTTTCAAATGTTTGTTTGTACAGATTACACTTGATAATAGTCCTTGTTATTGTAGACTTGTTATTAAAGTAGGTTTCTTCATATGTTAAATACCATTGTATTTGGTTTTGTAAATATTAACATACAAATTCAATATATGCAGTACAGCTTCTTGCCACTTTGATTTAATTGTTGACTTGGTATTAGAGCTGGATCATAAATATGTCTTTTTCAACCTCTTCATCATTGTCTACCTCTTCTTCAATGATAATATCAAACAGTCTTCCTTCTCTTATTTCTACCTCTTCCCTTACAGCTCCAACACATATTTATCAAACTTTTTCTATAAAACTCAATTCAAAGAATTATGTTCCATGGAAGCTGTAATTTACCCCATTACTAAATTTTTACAATCTACATGGAATCATTAATGGAACTACACCAGCTTCACCTACGGAAATTATTGACTCTACCACTAATCAATCTGAACTAAATCCCAAATATGCTGCTTGGTTTAATAAAGATCAACTTCTGTTCTCCTAGCTTCTTTCTTCCATATCTGAAGAAGTTTATCCACAATTGATGGGCATGAATTTAGCTGTTGATGTCTAGAAGGCTCTCTCAACAGATGTGGTAAGCAACGCACAAAGGACACAACTGCATAGTAAGCTCCACAACCTAGCAAAGGACAATCAACCTGTGTCTCAATATTTACAATAAGCCAAGACCATTATTGATTCTTTGGGTTTAGCAGGGCAGCTAATCTCTAATTCAAAGTTCAAAGCTATAATCTTCCAAAAATTGGGTCTTAAATATAATGGGATCATTGGGGCACTCCAACGATCAGAACTTGCAACTTTTCATGAATTACATGGCCAACTTATGGCCTATGAGTTAGTACTCAAATCCCAAGAATCACTGATTCTGGTAGCCAATCTTGTACAACACAACAATCTGACAAGTCCATCCCGATTTAACACCACTCACGGCAGACAAGGAAATCGAGGTCGCCGAGGTTATTTTTCTAATCACAACTCTGGCAATGCTTGTCAGATATTTGGCCTCACTAATCATATTGCCTTCAATTACCATCGCCATTTTGTTTCCAACTTTGTTCCTCACCACACTCAGTAGCCTTCCAAATCATTTTTCAATCACAATTCTGCATTACAAGCTAACTTATCTGTGTTGCAGCCATCTATTGATTCATCTACCTTGGCAGCAGCATCATTTTCATGGTACCCATATACAGGAGCCACTCATCATGTAATTCCTTATCTCTCCTCTCTCAACATCACTGATGAGTACAAGGGTAAGCAAGATTTGGTTGTTGGCAATGGTAACAAACTACTAACTCTGCATAAAAGCACTAGTATTATTTTCTCTGACCAAATATCACTCACTTTAAACAATGTTCTTCATGTTTCTACAATCACAAAACTCTTGCTTTCAGTTAAAAAATGTTGTCATGATAACCATTGTTTCTTTGAATTTCATTCTAACCATTGCCTTATTAAAGATCAGGTTACTAAGCAGATTCTTTTTTGAGGAATGAGTGAGTTAGGTCTCTACAAGCTTTAAGGAACGTTGCACAAGAATTATCTTCAAAATGCCTAAGTGTACCTTACAAGCTTAGAGAATTGGCATGCTCAACTTGGACACCTTAATTATTAAACTGTTAGGAAACTTGTTCATCAATTTCAATTGCCTTGTTATTCTCATAAAATTACAACCAATAAGTGTGAAGCATGTTGTTTAGGAAAACTTCATCATGTCACCTTATCCTTGACTGATAATCGTAGTTCTAGTCCTTTAGATTTAATATACTCTGATGTATGGGGTCCTGCACCTATATGTTCTTCTTTTGGAGTTAAATATTTTATGCTTTTCATAGATGATTACTCTTTATTTACATGGTTATTTCCTATGAAATGTAAGAGTGAAGTTCCCACCACCTTTAAACAATTTCAAGTCATGGTTAAAAGGAAATTTGAGAGAAAAATAAAAACCTTTAATTCTGATTTTGGTGGTGAGTGTTGACCTCTCCACAGGTTATTCAAAGACAATGGCATTGTTCATAGAGTTTCATATCCATATACTCATTAACAAAATGGGATGGATGAGAGAAAAATCAGACACATTATTGACATTGGCATTGCATTATTAGGACATTGTAGCACCCCTTTCAAATATTGGGATTATGCTTTTGAAACTGCTACTTTTCTCATAAATCGAATGCCAAGTAGCACCTTAAAAAATAAAATTCCATTTACTATGCTATATAAAAAAACCCATATTATTTATTTCTTAAAACCTTTGGCTGTGCTATATATCCTCTTCTCCGACCCTATAACAAACATAAATTTTCTTTTCGATCTAAGCAATATGTGTTTTTGGGATATTCTCCTCATCATTGAAGGTATCGATGTCTAGATAAAGATACTGGCAAAATTTATGTAGCTCGCCATGTTCAATTTGATAAAGCTTTGTTTCCTTTTCACACAGTTTAAAATTCACTACCTTCCACACCTGCTCCGCTAGTCAGCATGTTGAATACTCCATGGCTATAACTCACTCATCCTCTGTACCAATCTGCTTCCTCAGAATATCATTCAGGTACCACTTCTCCCTTATCCTCATCTAACAAACTCTTTACTTCTCTTTCCACTTCATCTCCTATCTTATCTCCTTAGACTTCTATCTCATCTCTAACTCAAACACATACATCCTTATCTTCCTCCTCTAACCAACTTTCCACACCATCCAAATTTCCTAGTCCATTTTGCCATTTTAATATTGATGGCCTAAAATCAGTAGTTGATCTTACCCAACCGAATCAATCTCCATCACCACTCGAGCCTCCATCAAACCCTAAACGTACTCACCCAATGCAACTCCAGCCCTCTACCCTTCAAAAAAAATCTTTTGTTCATCTCACTACTACCTCTACTCCTTCTCAAACCACACTGAACCCTCATCATACACTTAAGCTGTGAAACACTAAAAATGGCAAAACACCATGAATATTGAAATGCAAGCATTACAAAAATATCACACTTGGACCTTTATACCTCCACCTCCTCATAACAATGTGATTGGCAATAGATGGATTTACAAAATCAAATGCGAAGCTGATGGCTCTATAGAATGGTTCAAAGCACGGTTGGTGGCTAAGGGTTACACTCAGGAGTATGGGCTTGATTATATAAAGACTTTTAGTCCAGTAATCAAGCCAATGACCGTTCGTACAATTCTATCTATTGCAGTGTCTACTGGTTGAGTTCTCCATCAACTTTATGTGAGCAATGCATTTTTAAATAGTGAATTAGAAGAAATGGTTTACATGGTTCAACCTCATGGTTATATTAATAAACAACATCCTGATTATGTTTGCAAGCTTAACAAATATGTATGGCCTTAAGCAAGCCCTGAGAGCATGGTTTCAACGCTTGAGCAATTCTTTGTTGCAACTTGGCTTTGTGGGATCTCAAGCTGATTCATCATTATTTTTATAGACATCATAACATTGTTTGTTTCCTTCTAGTCTATGTTGATGATGTCATTATAACTGGCAATATAATTCCATGATTAGTAATCTCATTATTCAGTTGTCACAGAAGTTTTCATTACGTGACCTTAGCAAGTTGAACTATTTTCTAGGCATCCAAGTGCTTCGGAGACCACAAGGCCTGATTTTGTCAGAACAATCATACATCTCCAATATTCTCAAAGAAGCAAACATCGCTAATTATAAACCAAGTGCCACGCCATTACCGAGTAATTCATCCTTGTCTCATCAATAAGGAAGTTTGTTGTCTTCTTCAAATGTCACCCGCTATTGTCATCTTTGTGGCAGCCTTTAATATGCTACTATTACTTGGGCTAACTTGTCCTTTGCTATTAACAAGTTATGCCAGTTCATGCATCAACCATCTGATATCCATTTTCAAGCATTAAAGCAGGTGTTATGCTACTTGCAAGGTACCAAACATTATAGGTTATATTTTACCAAATGTGATTAGACCACTCTTACAGCCTTCAGTGATGCAGACTGGGCTGGTTGCCCCGATGACAGGCAATCAACAGGCGGGTATCTCATTTATCTTAGTAAAAATTTAATTGTCTAGAATTTACGAAAGTAACACACAGTCACTCGATCCTCAACTGAAGCAGAGTTCAAAGCTGTCGCAAATGTGTGTGTTGAATTGAAGTGGCTGCAACGTCTTCTCACTAAACTTAGTATTTCTCTTTCACGTGCTCCTCATGTCTGGTGTGATAATGTAGGTGCAATCTACTTCTCTTCAAATCCCATCTTTCAAGTAAGAACTCGTCATGTCGAAGTTGATTACCATTTTGTGCGGGACCAGGTCATGCAAAAATCACTTACAGTTGGTTCACTCTCTTCGTCTGATCAACTAGCTGATGTATTAACCAAATCGTTAGCCAAGTCTCAGTTTCTTCAATTTTTGGACAAGCTTTGGTTGCATTTCTTTTCACCATCAGCTTGTGGGGGCATATTAACAAACCCCAACTAACTTAGTTTTCAAATGTTTGTTTGTGCATATTACAATTGATAATAATCCTTGTTATTGTAGACATATTATTAGAGTAGGTTTCTTCATATGTTAAATATCATTATATTTGGTTTTGTAAACGTTAACATACAGATTCAATATACACCTTCTTACCACTCTGATTTAATAGTTAACTTTCTCTAATTGCGTTGTCATAGCTCTTTTAGTTTGCAACTCGGCAATCTATACGCTCTACTCACTTATTTTGATTACCTCTAAATCGACTCTTTAGTATTTAAATGAGTTCATTTGCAGAAATAAAAATAGAATTTTCATGACAAAGAGATATTTGAAATCTATAAAGGAAAAACATTCCATAGAAAACAACATGAAAGAAGATTCAAAATTTTTACTAAAAAATAAATAAACAAACAAATAAAAAAATGTGCATCCATTTAATAAAAGACAAAATAAAGTAAATAACATAGAAATAAATAATAAAGGACCATTCTGATTCAAAAGATAATCAATGATAGTTAAAAATTAAAATTGTTTTAGGAAGAAAAAAAGAAAAAAGAGAAAAAAAAAGGTTGTTAGAGTTTTCATTACTTAATTTAAAGTAAAATAAATAAACAAACAAATAAAAAATGTGCATCTATTTAATAAAAGACAACATAAAGTACATAACATAGAAATAAATAATAAGGGACCATCGCTGATCCAAAAGATAATCAATGATAGTTAAAAATTAAAATTGTTTTAGGAAGAAAAAAGAAAAAAGAGAAAAAAAAGGTTGTTAGAGTTTTCATTACTTAATTTAAAGTTATGAAATAGCAAGATTTTTTTTTTAACAACCATTTCATTGATCAAAGCCAAATGGCTAAAACAGAACAAGGAACTATGAGCATTAGCCATGCATAAGATACAGAAACAGCAAAAAGGCCAGTCACCGAGATTACAACTACAAAAGATAAAACCTCTATAGGTAGAAGCAATTTATCCTGACTAACCTATGAAAAACATAAGGAAAAAAAGCAGTGATGTTGTTTTTGATGTGGAGAAACAAGATCTTCCTTGTGCTAGCTTGGATATGGCTCAGAGGAAAGAATCCATGAAGAGAGTTGCTTCCTCAAGGTTCCGCAGGAGACGCCAGGAGCTACTAGTGTAGAAGCATCTTCAAGTTTGACAGCTAAACCCTCCAAACCCAGCTACTCCTAAACGTGAGAAAAGGCAGCTCCACCCTTAAATCCTTTAGATCGCATAAAGATCCTCTTTGATTTGAGCCAAGAAAGCCAAAATATCAAAATATCAAAATATATCTAAAGAAAAAAAAAAGACCCATAGAAACATGAGTTAAAAACTCATATAAGTTTTATTTATATACAAAGGACCCAAAAACATGATATTTGAGTGATTTTATGGCCACAATGGCCAAAAATACTCAAAATCAATAGATAAACCAATGAAGAAGAAAGTGAACAGTGATAATATTGGAGAGAAAATATTTCAATTTGGTAGAAGAGCTTACTTTAAATTAATTCAAGGGCGAAATAGCAAGATTTTGCAAATGATAAAAAGTGACATTTTGATATTGTAAAAAAAATAGATTTAAAATTATAGATTCATTTGAAATTTTTACTTTTTTGTTAGAATATAATTTCGTTTAGAGAAATTTTATAAATTTAAAAATTAAAATTGTAAATAAATTTCTAAAATTTCCATCTAACTTTACATATTAAATTTAAATTTATAAAATTTATTTATACTAATTAGCACACCAAAACAGACAATAATTTCAATCTAACTCAGTAACAGCTGACAGGTGCTATTGCTATTTTAATTTACTTTTACAATTTTTCTTTATATTTAAAAAAAAAAAGAAAAAAAACATACTTGTTGGAAGCGAGTGAAATACACGCGTCTGCAAAAACCCGCCACAAACATCAGTTAATTTCCCGCCATCGCCAAATCACCCGCGCAGATACAATACAGCACATAAATAGTGTGCTTTGCGAAATTGCTTTACAGTTTACCCAAAAAAAGAAAAAAGAAGAAAAATTGCTATTTGCCGTGTTCATTGTTGCAAATGGATGAAGATAATAAGCTACCCGAGCTCAAGCTAGGTAAAAAATTATTAAAAAAACCCTAGATTTTTTTTATTGTTTTCAATTTGAAATTTTTGTAATTTTTTAAAAATTTTTGTGATTGAAAATGAAATGATTTGATTCTGTTGAAAATGAAATGATTTGATTCTGTTGATCAGATGCTAAACAGGCTCAAGGGTTTCTCGCTTTCTTCAAAACCCTACCTCATGTAAGCAAATCCCAAATTTTTAAGTGAAGGAATTTATTTATTATTTCAATCTTTTATGTAATTTTTTTTTATTATTTTGTTTTTGCAGGACCCTAGAGCCGTGCGAGTATTTGATAGGCGGGTCAGTTCATGTTCTTTTGATTCTTTTTTTGTTTTGTTTCTAATTTGATGATGGCTGTTATAGTTCTGTTTTGAGTGATTATGATTTTTTTTCTCGCTTTAGAAATTAATTGATGTACCAATGCCTGCTAGCATTTAGTAGTTGGATTTTTGTCAATGTGCCCTGTTTGAAAAAAATGTAGTTTCTGTGTCTTCTTTGTTCTTGAATCATTACTGTTTTTGTTATTGTGATGAACAACATGTGTGTGATTTCCTGTTTAGTTGTTTATTGTGATGGAAAGGATTTAGCAATTTGTATAATTCTTATTAGACTTAGATGACTTGCCAAGACTGTCATACTTAAGTGACGGGACTGTAATTAATGCTTGTTTGTTATTCACTTATTGAATTTATGTCTTTGATCATAATTGTTTGCTTTTTTTCCCCCCTGTTTGATTATTAAACTAGTTTACTTTATGTTGTGCCTTATTGCTCACCATTTCTCAAGTAATTTTGTATAAATGTGTAGGATTATTACACATCACATGGTGAAAATGCAACTTTCATTGCAAAGACATATTACCACACAACTACCGCTTTGCGACAATTGGGGAGTGGATCTGATGGCCTTTCCAGTGTGAGTATTAGTAAGAACATGTTTGAAACAATTGCCAGAGATCTTCTACTGGAGAGAACAGATCATACACTTGAGCTCTATGAGGGTAGTGGATCCAATTGGAGATTAGTGAGAAGTGGGACTCCTGGAAATCTAGGAAGTTTTGAAGATGTTTTGTTTGCCAACAATGAAATGCAGGATTCCCCTGTGGTTGTTGCTGTCATTCCGAACTTCCGTGAAAATGGCTGTAATATTGGGCTGGGTTATGTTGATTTAACAAAGAGAATCCTTGGATTGGCTGAATTTCTTGATGATAGTCATTTCACAAATTTGGAGTCAGCCTTGGTTGCTCTTGGTTGCAAGGAATGCCTTTTGCCTATTGAGAGTGGTAAATCTAGTGAATGTAGAACATTGCATGATACATTGGCTAAATGTGGTGTGATGTTAACTGAGAGAAAGAAAAATGAGTTCAAAACAAGGGATTTGATTCAGGATCTTGGTAGGCTAGTCAAAGGTTCCATTGAACCTGTTCGAGATTTAGTTTCAGGTTTTGAATTTGCACCTGGTGCTTTAGGGGCACTACTCTCTTATGCAGAACTACTTGCCGATGAGAGCAATTATGGAAATTATACAATCAGAAAGTACAATCTTGACAGCTATATGAGACTGGATTCTGCTGCCATGAGGGCTCTTAATGTCCTTGAGAGCAAAACTGATGCAAACAAAAGTTTTAGTTTGTTTGGTCTTATGAATAGAACCTGTACTGCTGGGATGGGAAAGAGGTTACTTCATATGTGGCTGAAACAGCCGTTACTAGATGTAAATGAAATCAACTCTAGACTGGACTTGGTACAGGCTTTTGTAGAGGATACTGCACTTCGCCAAGACTTGAGGCAGCATTTGAAAAGAATTTCAGACATTGAGCGGCTAGTGCACAATCTTGAGAAGAGAAGAGCTGGTTTGCAGCATATTGTAAAACTTTATCAGGTGAATTACAATTTTTTTTTACCCATCTTTACTCATTTTAAGTAAGTTTTAGCAAAGTCTTTGTTGTTCTGTCTTATGGTGATGATATGGAGATAATCAGGGTGATTACCTTAATTTTCTTACTAAATCAATTATTTTATTTATTTGCATATTGTTAACTATTCTTATTTGCTTTTTTTTTTTAATTAAAGATGATTATATTATATCTTTAGAGTGGAAGAAAGGCTGATAGTGAAATGATTTTCTTGTTGACTGACAAGAAGGAACTTACTTTCTGTAGTCGTCTACTGCTGCCCTTTGCATTTTTTAGCCCTGCCTTACCAGTACTAACTTTTCCTTGCTGCTAACCAGCAACTGTATTCAAGGCTTTGATTACTATGAGTCATAACTGCAATGTGCATGTTTGATGTCTCAAAATAATGATCATATGTTTATGCGTCCCAAGCTGTTTTTGTACATTTGGATAATCCTATACTAATGTCTTGGTGAGAAATGCCTCTGTTTTTTAACTGGGTGCATGCTTTTTTAATGCAGTCAAGTATAAGACTGCCCTACATTAGAGGTGCTCTGGAACGATATGATGGACAATTTTCATCACTGATAAAGGAAAGGTACTTGGATCCCCTTGAGTCATTGACTGATGATGATCACTTGAACAAGTTCATTGCTCTTGTAGAAACATCTGTCGACCTTGATCAACTTGAGAATGGAGAGTATATGATTTCACCAAGTTATGATCCTGCACTATCTACACTGAAAGATGAGCAGGAGTCTTTGGAGCTCCAAATACACAATTTGCATAAACAAACTGCCTGTGATCTTGATCTACCTCAAGATAAAGGATTGAAGTTAGACAAAGGAACACAATTTGGACATGTCTTCAGAATAACGAAGAAAGAAGAACCAAAAATAAGGAAAAAGCTGACAACCCAATTTATTGTGCTTGAAACCAGAAAGGATGGAGTGAAATTCACAAACACAAAACTTAAGAAGTTAGGTGATCAGTACCAAAAGATTGTAGAGGAGTACAAGACTTGTCAAAAAGAGCTAGTCAATCGAGTTGTTCAAACTGCAGCATCTTTCTCTGAGGTATTCATTTTTTGTGTTGTATCATTGCTTCAATCAGTTTCTTAATCTTGTCTAATGGAAGCTTCATATTGCAGGTGTTTGAGTCTTTAGCCGGCTTGCTATCTGAATTGGATGTCTTACTTAGTTTTGCTGATTTGGCTTCTAGCTGTCCAACCCCCTACACGAGACCAGACATCACTCCATCGGTAACTACTTGTTATATGCTTCTTTGTTTCCTTTCCTTGATTTATTTTTCTTGTTTTCAAAACTGAACTTCAGTGCAAGATGATGTGCATATATTCTATTTCAGGATGTTGGGGATATTATATTAGAAGGAAGTAGACATCCTTGTGTGGAAGCTCAGGACTGGGTGAATTTTATACCAAATGATTGTAAACTTGTGAGTATCAGTTGATCAAGATCACACATCTTCTAGCCTTGTCAAATATAAGTCACGAATTGCTTATGCTTTGTTCTACAAATCAGGTCAGGGGAAAAAGTTGGTTCCAAATAATTACAGGGCCTAATATGGGTGGAAAATCTACATTTATTCGGCAAGTATGTATTTTTTTTTTAAAAAAAAATTCTGTTGTATTACTTTGTCTATCATTTGTCTGCATTTCATGAAATTTTTCATGAAATTGCTACTGTCCTGTCTCTTGAATTTTGCATTACAATGATATTTTAGTCTATTGATGCATTGGACAAAAAACCAGTTGATAGCATATCATTCTTGTGGAGGTTTCTTGTTTATGTCACGCCTCATCATAAATAGGAGACACCAATGCATATTATCTTATTAGACAATTACTTGTGAGGCATGTTAGCAGAGAACAAGTTCCTTGATCTTTTATATTTTTATTTTTGGTTACCCCTGCAGGTTGGTGTGAATATTCTAATGGCACAAGTTGGTTCCTTTGTTCCTTGCGACAAGGCTAGCATTTCAGTTCGTGATTGCATTTTTGCACGTGTTGGTGCTGGGGATTGCCAAGTAAGTCGAAGGGTGTCATCTCTTGAAGTTCAAAGTCTTGAAATACAATATGCTATCATACATTGGATTTGCTAAGGCTGCATGTTATTTCTATTGATTTATTATCCGGGTCTCTTGTATATTATATTTAGGTTCTTTATTTTCTGATTTTAAAGCTCTTTGCTGAATATTGAAATAGTAAAGACGGCGGCAAATATAGTTTTTTTTTTTCATCTATAGGAATGTTAGATTATGGCATTATCACTGATATTCATCTCTAGGAATGTTGAATCATGTTTACAAACCTAGCATAAACAGGACCCTTAATTTATGCGAATTAGATGATTAATTCAGGGACTAATGATTGAGTCAAAATTGTTCTATCAATGATTACTTTGGTTGTCCTATTGGCATATTGTATTATACTATTCAATTACACAAATTGCTAACAGTTTTTTTTCTTTCTAATTTCATCAATTTTGAATGGTCTAATCATAAGATATGGCTGTTCAATTTCATTCTGCCTTTTTCTCTTTAAAATTAGCTGTGTGAATACCAATATCCTTAAATTCTCAAAAAAAAAAAAGAATACCGATATCCTTACTGTGTGAATATGTTCCCTTTGTTTATAGCTACGTGGAGTTTCTACCTTTATGCAAGAAATGCTTGAAACTGCTTCAATCCTGAAAGGAGCTACAGCTAAGTCATTGATAATAATTGATGAGTTGGGCCGAGGAACATCAACTTATGATGGATTTGGTAAGTTTTATCTGCTTAGAATCATGTGAGTTCTATTCACTGTTACGCGACTGTTGTGAAATATATATTTTTTCTCCTTTGTGATTCTCTGTGGAGTACCAATAACATCACCCTGTTTTTCCTTTAACTTTCATGGACTTTTTCCAACTTTTGTAGATAATGGTAGTCTAGCGGCTTGCCATTCGAATTTTTAGAGAATTGCTGGATATAGGTTTACCATATGTTTATAACTGTAATATCATGTTTCACTTGGTGTTCAGGTTTAGCATGGGCCATATGCGAACATCTCGTTGAGGTGATTAAAGCACCTACCTTATTTGCAACCCACTTTCATGAACTGACTGCATTGGCTGATGAAAAAACTGAGCCCCATATGAAGCAAATTACTGGTGTGGCAAACTATCATGTCAGTGCACACATTGACTCGTCAAATCGGAAGCTGACTATGCTATATAAGGTAAGAGTTCAAATTGACTCAAAATGGTTGAAAAAATGTTTGGCCTTCCTGTAGGTCATAAAGCTGACTGTATATACCATGAACAAGTGCTTCTTTTGCGCTGTTGTTTTTTCTAAGTTGCCGTATTTGATGTTATCTACTTTTAGATAATATGTAATTTGTTCTTTGAGGTACTAAGGATTTCATCACTCAGATGTTAAGGCACAATGTGGTTAATTCCATCAACTGGAGTTAAATTTAAATCCTCCTTAAGATACAGAAGCTCAAATGTCAGTTACTGGCAACACTAAAATTGCTAGATTTTGGTAGGGCCCAATTGCTTTGCCCCTCCCATCCCTTCATGTGTCTGGACCTAGGTAACCATGAATTATATTGAAGCATGCCCTAATTCCTGCACCAAATGCTCATATGAAGCATTTTGTTTTTGGCCCATGAGTCAATCTCCTTTAGTTACTATTCTAATCAACAGCACTAATAATTCTCCAACGAATAATATTTGTCTTAGCCAGTACATGGCATAAGGTGAAAATATGATTCTTGTATTAGGTTAGCAAATGCAAGTCTGCTGTGCTTGGACCTCTGTTCTCTAAACCATGTGAAAGGCTGCATCCACTGACACCACTTCATATGATCATATTTTCCAGGTTGAACCAGGGGCTTGTGATCAAAGTTTTGGCATTCATGTTGCAGAATTTGCAAACTTTCCTGAAAGTGTTGTTGCCCTTGCTAGAGAAAAGGCAGCTGAGTTGGAAGATTTCTCACCTAATGCTATTGTTTTAAATGATTCTGCAGAAGAGGTGCGTATAATTGATCTCATGATGGCATCGTGTAGGCAAATGTTTATTCATGATGTATGCATCTAGTTATGGGATGAAAGTATAATAAGCTTAAACAGGATATGAATATGATAATGTGCTGGACAAGCAAAACATTGTTGTGGCATCGGCATCGCATTGGAAAATATTAAATCTGCGCTAGTCTAGACAAGATGCTGGCTTATTGTTAATGGAAAACTTGGATAGTTTTCCTCACTTTTGATGATTTTGCCCTGCATGGCAAGTATTAAACGCATTTCATTAGTTACTGCTAAACTTAAGACCAAAAGGTCACTGTAGATTCTAGATACACTGTTAGGCAAAGTGGCCAAGTTGATGTACCTTTTTCTTAAAAAAAAAAGAAAGAGAAAAAGCGTGTAGATACTGATGCTAAAAATGTGATAGATTTTGTCAACAATCAATCTTTGAAAGGAACACCATATTTTGGTTTTTTCCAATGACGTGTTTTTCCAAGCCACTTTCAGCGGTTATAGGAGGAACTATACAATGAAAATTTCTCCTATTTATTTGATCATGTTCCAAACTTGCTGCACCTCAATTTGTTTTTAGCTGCAAACTTCTATTTTATATGTAACATAAGGTGAATTGTATGAGCTGCAAATGTTAGATTTTATAGAATCTTACATTTTGCATGATAAAACAATTTAATTTGGTTTTTGGTTGCAACAGTTTGTCCTGGCTCTAACTTTTGAATGATTATGTTATGGCGGTTACCGGTGATATAATTTTTTTTAGTCTCAGATATGTGCTAGATGCTCAGACATCAGAAAAGAGAAATACCAGTCACTCTTCGTACATGCGTACTTTGACTAAACTATGGATTTCTTCATGTTTTTTACCCATGATGCAGTTAGCATTAATAGTCAGCTTGTTCATGTGAAAGAAAGCTGCACTTGTGATCTTCCATTTTCTGTACCTGACCGCATTTTATAGCGGCTAAATATTATTTTTGCCAACTATGATTTTCAGGTGGGGTCCAAACGAAAGAGAGAATGTGATCCTGGCGATATGTCTAGAGGAGCAGCTCGGGCTCATCAATTTCTGAAGGAGTTCTCTGATTTGCCCTTAGAAACTATGGATTTGAAAGAGGCTCTCCAGAAAGTAAGCAAGCTGAAGGAAGGCTTAGAGAAGGATGCAGCAAATTGCCAGTGGCTTAAGCAATTCTTCTAGTTGTCCCCTTGCAACTTGGGTAATATTTTGCATGTGAGTATTTTGCAAGGCCTGCGAAAGTATCAGAAAGGAAAAATGCCCATCTTCCCTTCAAATTTTTGTGCGCATAAAGAAGTCTGAAATGCAGAAGGATGCAAAAGCAGGCAGCAGAGCTCAGCTTTAGCTGAATTGGGGGCTTGGGACCATTTCATGTTCTGTCTTTGTGCTTGTCTTCGTTTCGTGAGGGGAAGATAGAAGAGGGTCTTTTGTTTGTTTTTCGGCTCAATGCTAGAGCCAATAATTTAGGTAGATGGGCCATCTTTGTAAATTTTTTAATATTTTTGGGCCTTGGCACTTGGTAGCCCCTTCTTACCCAATTGGCTTACCAGTTTAGGTAAAGCTCGCTTGTATATGTAAATTAACCTTTTTTTCAATCATCATTATGCTGTTTCTTATCTTCATCAAAGTATCATGTTTCTGGCGTGGACACAGGGTGATTCAAGCTAGAAAATCTGCTCTATAGTCTGTTCCTTTTGACATCATGTTTTTGTTTTGTTTTTGCTTTTTCTTGTTTGTGAATGGGACAGTTTTTCAAGGGGATGAGTTATTGAAACTAGCACCCCTTACACATCTTCCCATAAGTTAATACATTATGCTACAATTGGTTGATCATGCTTTGATTTTTTTAGTATGAATTTCTTTTGCCTGTATTTGGTTTAGTTTATGAAATTGAAAGTGGCTCCCGTAAGTTAAATTCAAATATTTTGGTGTACTTAAGTTATAGATATTAAATAGACTAGGGGGACATATTTTGAATTGCTAATGCTGAAGTCGTTTTCAAGATCAGAAAGGTCTCAAAACTCAGTTAGAGCCCAACTTTTACTTCTCAGAAATAGATATTAAGTGGCCCTAGCAATGGTGCCATATCTTACAATATTTTGTGGTCACAACTCTCATGTTGGTTTTATGCCTGAAGTCGAAAGAGGAAAATAAAAGGAAAATACTTGGAGTGCTGGCACAGCCTCACGTTCGCCACCTGCATGTTGGATTCATTGAGATGTTACTAACAAGCCCTTTTGTTTTCTAACAATGCAGGTACATAACAAATTGTGGTTGTAAGGTTTTCGCTTAATGGCCAAGCTTGTGTGTCATCAGGAATTGAATTTTCCTTTTTTTTTTTTATGAATTCTCGATGCATAATGTTAAAAAAAATACAAAACAAATTGTTGGGTCAATAATTTTTATATTTTCATAATAAATAAGACAAAAAAGGTAGCCGTGTATATATCTCAAGGGACTGTTTAGACACTAGATAGCTCGAACACGGATACAGAAATATGAAAAATAAGGATACGGATACGAGAAAACGGTTTGTAATTAAGTATTTATCTTCTAAATTGAAATACTTAGATAGCATGTATATATAAAAATGGAGATATAGGTACACGGAAATGTGTATTATTTGAAGTATAGTTGATGCATATTTGCATTACGATAGGTGTCTCCTTGCACCTAAAAGAAAAGTTACAAAGGTTCTTAGTCAGTTCACTGGGAACTCTTTTTCTCATTGAACCCATCACTCATTTGCATGTGAAGTAATGGAATAAAATTACAGCATAAAACTTTTATTAGGGTGTGACTATAGCAAAATTTCGATTACAGATCAGAAAATAAAATCCAAGAGTTCACTAAATAAAATGAAATGGCCATATGGGTTATTTAAAATAATAGTCTTCGTATCAGATTGTGAAATCAATATTTAAAGCTATATATCAAGTAGAAAAGATTAAATCTTTATTTCGGAATCATAATTAAAAAGGTCTATTTGTATAAAAAATTTAAATGTTTGCGGTATTTTATAATTTTATCTTAATTTTTTAATGTTTATAAAAATATTTCAAATTCATTCATTTTTTATAATTTTAGCACAATAAATAGTTGGTGAAAATCAAACAAAAGATGCTAACATGACATTTATAAAATGTCAATTTTACTCTTTATATTATAAAATCTATAAAGATTTATTGACATAAAAAATTCAAATATTTGTGACTTTTGATAATTTTATACTATTTTAAATTTTGAAAAAAAAATATTTCAATTTAAAATCATTTGATCAAAATTAAATAAAAGATGTTGATATGATAATTTAATAATTAAATTTACATGTGATAAACTTTTAAATTTATGATTGACTATTATTTTGATGAATTTTTGAAATTTATACATATATGTGTGCATGCATGCTTGTGTATATATATATATATAGTAAATATAATAAATTTTTTCACATTTTAAAGTTAGATATTTTAACTACTTTCAAATATCTATGTTTCTCTAATTTTTGGGTGCGTGCCAAAAATTGTTGGTGATTTTTTGCGAGCGTATCAAATGATTAATTCTTCAAAATAAAAGCTGACTTTTTTCAGACGAGTTGTAGATTTCCAAACGTTTTTACCACAATTTGTTTTGATTTCAAACAGATGAAATAAAAATTAAATGATATTTTGAACTTCTTTAAACAGTAAAAGAAAATTATATTAATTGAAACTTAGCATAATCTGAAAGACAATTTTTGCTTTAAAATTAACAAAAAAAAATATTGTTGTAAATAAGAATTAAAAATTTGCTAAAGATTGTCTGAATAAAATTTTATTTAACAATAATTGATTTGTCAGAGTCGATGATGATTGTTGTCTATGTTGTGTTGGTGATTGGTGGTGCATTGATTGATAGATTAATTGATTGTTGGTGATGGCTCCTGATATGTGTTCTTCCCCTTACTTTTATAGGTATTCTTACTTGCAGGCTACTTCTTCAAATTAATTCTCCAACTTAAAAGTCTTTCGTTTCTGGAGAAATTAAATTTACATTACTTCTCAAATGCAAACTTCTTCCCTAAGCTGTGTCTAAACAGTTGTCTCCAAAATCTTCTTCTGCCTTAATCATTAAGTTGCACTGGTTATTGACTAGGCTTTTCACTTATTTTGGATTTCAAAATTAATTTTAATTAAATAATTAATGGTCTTAATATATTTCAGTAAAAAATTTAAATATGGCACAAACAATATAAATTATGAAATAATTAAAAATTTTAAATTATCAAAAGTAATAATCTTTATATTAAAAATTTTATTTTTAAAATTTATTATAATGAAAATCATTTATGAATTTAACAATTTCTCATTAGTAAATTTTGATTCTTTTAATATTGTGTCCATATATTATTTAATTTTAAATAAATAACTATTTTTATTTATAAATTGACTAAATTAAAATATTTAATCAAAATTTAAAAGTTGGGGCAATATTGTAAAAAATTTTGAACATTTAAATTTTTATACCAATAGAATACCATAGATTCAGAAAATTTTAAAAAAAAGATAAATTTAATATTTCATAAAATATCATGTTAGTATTTTTATTCACTTTTAATTAAAAATTTATTTATGCTAAAATTATTAAATATTTGCTAAATTGAAACATTTTTATTAAAATTAAAAAGTTGATATAAAACTGTAAAAGTTGACAAATATTTAAGACTGTTCAAAAGAGGATGTAAGAGTTTGATGATATAAATGGAAATAATATTTAAGAGAATGATGCCAAATATTTGAAGGTTACAAGCAAAATATCATGTCAAATGATGTTTATTATTGTGGTGTTGCCATTAAGATCTAAAACAATCAAATAAATACTACATGATATGGCAAGTTGATGTTGACATGGATAAAAAAATATCATGTCAAATTGATGGGTCATATTGTTCAAAAAAAAAAATTGATGGGTATATGGTGGATTCTGCTACTTACCAATAAAACTTTGCCAACAATTCAGGGAAGAATTAAACTAATGGCAATTTGGTAGTGATTTATTTTTAATCTTGCAATCAAATGACAAATTGACAAAGGTTATGGATAAAGTTTTAGAATAATCATTTAGGATTAGCACTAATTAAAAAACAACAACTCCAAGCCCAAATTTTGAGGGAAGCTTCAAACCACATTTGTCTTTTTCTCCTCTCTCTCAATAATCATTCTTATGGTTCAATGATGTGAAGAAATAATAATAATTTTTATTAATATTTTTTATCATAAATAATTTTAATACTATTACTTTCTTTTAGAAATTTATTTTTATAAATATCACAATTATTATTTGTTAATTAACTAAAGTCCAATTATTTTTATAAAAATCACAATTTTTTGAATTTACTTTTTAAATTTATTTTAAACTATTTTATTTTTAAGAGATTAACATTCAAAAAATTATCTAAAAAAATTAAAATGCAATATACATAATGTTAAAAATTATTTTTAAATTTTTTTATCTGAACTGCCAGTATTTGAAGTTCACTAAACTCTAATTAATTTGATTCAACCCGAATAAAATTATAAGTTGACAAAGATCTTCCAACAACTAAAAAATATTGCTTAAGAAAGATTAACTCTACCTGCTGATTTTAACAATTATTGTTAAAATTACCTCTAAAATTTTAATATTTATACATATTAAAATTTAAAAAATAATTTTATTCATAAAATCTGTAAAGAAAATACTTTTTTTTAGTATTCATAAGATTTTATTATTCTTTAATATATTAAAGAACAAAGAAATTTTACTCATCTAATATTTTGACACACCGAGATATATATCACTTTCAATAGTAGATATTATATGGAAAGAATCATACAAGATAAAAAGATTTATCATAATAGTCACTATCAATGATAGATATTTATGTAAAGATTAGATATATAACCTCCACCTAACCTCCAAAACCTAATGCAATTAATTAGCTTATATGTTTTATTAAATAATTAGTATATTTCACATTCTCTAATTAATTGTTAAAACTTCATGCTCATCATGGGTGCAGCCTTTTTCAGCAAAAATTGCATATGCCTTGGATTTTTCAATTAATTGAAAAATCGAAATTTCAATTAAGGAAATGCAATCTACTTTTGATTAGGTTAAGTCAACTATTGTTAATACAAAGCCATGCCATTCCAGGAAAAAAACAACTCAAAATTGAAACATTCTAAATTGTGAAAATAGGGCATTTTAAAAAAATATATAAATTACTGTTTGTTTGGTTTAATTGTTTACAGCAGCTGTTAGCTGATAAATATGAAATTTTTGGTAAAATTTTATTGGTTGTTGTTGTTTGTATGTGAGATAACCATTAAGGGTATTATTTATTTGTAAATATAATTTCATATATTTCTTATAATATTGTTTAGTTATGCAAATTATTTAAAAAATATATATAGTAATAAAAAATAATTTATTTTCTTTAATTTATATATTATTAAAATAATTAATATAAATTATTTAAAAATAAATGTTAAAATATAAATATTATTGTATAATTTTTTAAAAATAATTATAGGTATATATATAATAATTATTTAATTATTAATTATAATTTACAATATTTATTTAATTATGAACTATAAAAAATTAATTA
>CATIWM010305107.1:0-20927 GCA_949671775.1 Mallotus repandus
TGCAGCTCCTTTGGGTTCTTGCTTTGCCTTTGAGGCAGAGATTTCTGCAGTGATTATTGCTATGAAGAGGGCAATGTTTTTTTCTCATACTCACGTTTGGTTGGAATGTGATTCGGCGATGGTTGTGCATTTAATCCATCAAAGAAGTGCTGCGGTTCCATGGCATTTGCGTAGGGACTGGGAGGATTGTTTACTGGTTATGGATAGGCTTAACATTCATGTTAGCCATATTTATAGAGAAGGCAATGGGGTAGCGGATCGTCCATCGGTTATGGGCATTGGCTTGCAGGCTACAACTTGGTGGAACAATTCTTATCCTAAAGAAGTTCATGATCTTATGATACATGATGCCATGGGTAGAGAATCATTTAGATTTTGTTAATGTTTTTATGTATTTTGGTTTTTCTTATGTTCTTGTTTTTGCTCTGGTTGGGTTGTCATATACTCTATTGTAAGTTCTTCTTTTTATTTAGTAATATTGTTGAAAGAATCAAATGATGTTGGTGCTATAGAGGTGCTAACCTAGCTAGGATGTCTTGGTGCACTGCCTGATGTTTCTTTCTTCTCTTTCAAAAAAAAAAAACGTAGTATAAAAAATGTCATTTTATCAATTAGGTAGGAGTGGTAAGAATATCATTTTAAATTTTTATTGAAACGATGTCTTTGTACTCTTCATCAAATCTTCTATCGGAAGTAACTGACCTTGTAATATAAATATAACTAAGGTGGGTCCAAACTAAGAAAAATAAAACACCAAATTGCACCTTTTGTAAGCTTGGCGAATAAAAGGTCCAAATCATTTGTACATATGCGCAAATAAAGAGAATTCTAACATTTGATTACTTAATTTTAGGCAATTCGCAACTATTTTTAAAGTTAAAAATTGTGAGAAATTTTAATAAAAAAATTGTGATAAATTTTTACCTATACTCCTCGAAAATGTGACTTTTTTATTTTAATTATTAAATTTTTATTTTTATTTACATTGTTGACTGGGACAGTAAATTATCCTTTTAAAAATTAGTAACGACTCTCAACTACTAACAATTTTGCAATATTATCAAATGCTACTTTGCTTTCAAATGCTAATTATTGGTGCAAAATCGCAAGTGCACAATATTATTAAATAGTATAAAAATGTTATTTTACAGAGACTTATTTTAACCACCTATTAATCCAAGTTTCTATTGTCTAAGGCTATCGAATATGAAATTTGGAAAAAAAATTAAATAAAAACTAAATGAATTTCCAAAATAAAACAACTCTAAGAATGAGGGAATAAACTATTGATAAAAGCAATGGTTAGGAATTGAATCTTTTCACAATCCTTAGTTAACCTCAATTAATGAACATACTAATCCCGTAAATCCCAAGTAATTCTAAATTATTGATTAATCTTTCTCAAGTAATAACCAATTTTAATTTATAACCTTGAAATAAGAACATTAAATCCCAACTCTCATTGTGAACTCAATCCCCTAAATCAAATTATAAATTTATTCACCCACAACCGATTGGAATTTAATTCACTTATGATATCTCTACCTATAAGCAATTTAAATCTATATTTATAGGTCCACTAAGATTTTGATCTCTCAACCTAAAACCCTAATTTAATGCAAATGGTGATCAAACATTAACATATAACAAGCACAATAAACATAGTTTGCAAGAACTAATAATTCATTAATTCAAGAGAAAACTAATTCATATTAAATCATCAATCCCTAACCAACATGTATTTAGCCTAACATGTTGTAAAAATATTCAATAAAATTCTGAAAATAACTCGTGAAAATTACAAGAATAAAAGGGAGAGAAGAAAATTAAAAAAAAAACTATAAATTGTGCTCTTAAATCTTGACTCTTGATCTCTCTTGAGATTTCCCAATTTTTCTTACGTTTTTCTGGTGTCAATTTCTCCGTTGTAAAAATATTCAATAAAATTCTGAAAATAACTCATGAAAATTACGAGAATAAAAGGGAGAAAAGAAAAAAAAACTATAAATTGTGCTCTTAAATCTTGACTCTTGATCTCTCTTAAGTTCTTCCAATTTTTCTTGCGTTTTTCTGGTGTCAATTTCTCCTAAAAATCATCTTCAAATGTTAGGTAATTGATTCCCAAAAATTTTACAAGAGTCCTCCTTAAATAGGCCACATTTAAGTGGCAAATGTTTCCCAATTAGTCCGGCCTGCGACAACAGCATTTTTGCTGTTGTCTCAGCCGAGATTTAGCCAATTTTTCTCCTATGAGCTGCTGATGTCATAGCACATCATCAGCCCCTTCTTATACACTACAAATGCGTCTATACATCTTCGGTGCAATAGCAACTAATGGTAGGCCCCAAATCCAAGTTGAACACCCTCTAATCACCACAAAAGAGTCCCAATTTCACCTTAAAAAATAAAATAAACTAAATACTAACATTAACAAATTAATTAAAGCATAAAAACTACCTAATTACTCAAATAAAATACCTAAATAAATAATAAAATTACACACAAACAAATATCCCCACACTTAAGCTTTCACTTGTCCTTAAGCAAAAACATGTGAACACCTATCATCACAATAAATTTAACACATTGACAAACTTTCACTTGTCCATCCCCCGCAATCTTTAGTTAATACAAAGCTTATAACTTAAAATTAAATTGACAATTCGAGGTCAATGACGTAAGGTTTACCAAGTAAAAAACAAATTTAATCGTTGAATTTTCAAAAATTTATAAGTTGACAACCAAGAAAAACAAAAGCAAGTGATACTACTCACTCAACCCTTAGCAACCACTAAATTCTAACACATGAAAGATAGCCATACCATTTTTTTTTCATGCGAGTGCGTTTTACACTCCATCTTGCTTTTTTTTTAATGTTCTCTGGCAAGTCTTCCCACTTTTAGTAATCCCCCGCCGTTCCTGCACTACTAAGCGTGGATACCGCTAAGAGGGTCTTTTAGATACTCTTACTCTATTTTAGAGCGTTGGAGTAGATTTGGAGCATTAAAAGATTGTAATTTAAATATTTGCTCCTTATTAAAAGAGAGATTTTTTTTTAATAAAGCTATCATTTTATATGCTAGACTCAAGGATCATCTTAAGAATAAAAAATTGAGTATCACTTACAAATATTTTTCTTAACCATCAATTCACAAAATTTAATCACTCAAAAGTAAGTAACCATTAAGTTCGTTAAATTTTCAAAAATCCTTAACCACAAATTATCAACCTAACTTAAAAGTCACAAATTAAGCATTAACAAAAGATTAAGAAACATTTACAAGAAAATCACATTCAGTGTACTCTACTTATCATAAGGATATATTACAAAAATTTTAATATGTAAATGCTAACATGCAAAAGCGAACATAATCCTAAAATTCTAATTAAATAAAATTGAAAGACATAAAAGATAAAAATATAAAAATAAATCTAACTGAATGCACTACATGCGAATGTATCCCCCCACACTTAATCTTCACATTGCCCTCAATATGAAAACTTAAATGTAAAAGACAACAAACACAGAAGAAAGAAAAGAAAATGAAATAAAATAACAAAAAAAAATTAAATATGGAAAGAATGACTTCCCTCACTGTGGTGAAGTATGAGATGGAGGAGACAGAACATCATAGCCTAACATTTTGATGAACTTGTGAAGCTTGTAGCTGTGATAATTTGGTTCCCTTTGAATGCCTTCAATGCAATGCTCTAGCTCATTAAATAGTTCATCAAACTTTCTCTCAAAAGCATCAAGGCGGTGAAAGATTTTTTGCCAACCCCCATCTTTACTTGCTCGACTTGGTTAAGCTTCAACCTCTTCTTCATTCTCTTTTTCTTCTTTATCTTCCTCTGGGTAAGATATTGTAGGTGTGCAAGTATCGAGTTGTCTCTCCTTAATAAAATTTTAGATTTTGTAAATGTGTTCTCTTGCTCACTTTCACGATTCTCATCACTCTCCTTAATTTTTCTACTTGCCTCCTTTGGACAACTTACTTCCTTGACACATGCATCTATGATGTCAACCTTCATACACATCTCATCCTCTAAAGGGTGTTGCATGAAATTTGACATTGAAAATTCAACACTCTCATCACCAACTCTAAAAGTTATTTTTCTCTCATGAACATCTATTAGAGCTCTTCCAGTATTCAAGAATGATCTCCCAAAAATTAAAGGACACTTCTTATCCTCTTCAAAGTTCAAAACCACAAAATCCATAGGAAATATAAATTTTTCTACCTTTACAAGAACATCTTCGATAATTCCATATGGCTTGTTTAGGGAGTGATCTGCTAGTAACAATTTCATATTTGTACAAGTCAACTCATGAAGCTGTAATTTCTTGAAAAGAGATAAAGGCATAAGATTAATACTTGCACCTAAATCACATAAACATCTAGGAAATTCTTGAGTACCAACTACATAAGGAATAGTAAAATACCCTGGGGTCTTTAAGTTTGGTTGGTATTTTGTGAGTGATGGTAGAACTGTAAGTCTCTGTTAATTCCATTGTCTGATTACTGTCCCATCACCTTTTATTGGTATATCCTTCAAGAATTTCGCATATTTGGGCATATGCACAAGTGCTTCTACAAAAGGAACATTAATCTAAAGCTTTTTAAAGATCTCTAAAAATTTAGCAAATTGTTGACTATCTTGTGGCTTTTTTAACCTTTGTGGAAAAGGGATCTTTGGTGCAAAAGAGAAAGGTGTAGATTTTGGAACCCCTTTTTGCTCTGTCTTTCTCTTTTTTTTTGTCTCATCCTCTACTATTTTATATTGCTTCTCATTTTTCTTTTCATTATCCTTGAAAATTTCAACATATAACTTTACCTCTTTACCACTCCTTAAAGTGATAGCCTTCAACTCTTTTAGATTGGACTCTGTTGTACTTGAAAGGTTGCCTTGTGCTCTGGCTCGCACTGCATTTGTAAGTTACCCTAGTTGAATCTCAATATTGTGGATTGAAGAGGGGTGGTTCTTTGCAATCTCATCAAACTTGGCCTCCATTCTCTTTTGGTTCTCCTCATGGCTAGACAACTTGTTTGTGATGACATCTAAAAATTTATCGAACTTGTTCTCCATAGATGCCATCCTATATTGTGGTGGATGTTAAACTCCTAGTGGTGCTTGTTGCATTTGTAAGATGTTATTGTTAAGGAAGTTTGGTGTCGCCACATTGTTTTTATTACTTCACGAAGAATTTGGGTGATTGTGCCACCCCAGATTGTAAGTATTAGGGTAAGGATTATTAACCTACCTTCCTTGAAATTAATTTCCAACATAGTTAACTTGCTCTTGATATCCATCTCCCACCATACTTGTATCACCAAAACCAAACTCATCATTAGAGTAACCCAAAAAATTGCAATTTTCGCCATTAGGGGCTAAATTAGTTTTATGGATGAGGTTGCCAAGTTGTTTTGTCAATGCAGAAATTTGAGCTTGAAGTGTTGTCACTGTGTCAACTTCTAGCTTGTCCATTTGCTTTGGAGGATGAACTCTCTCAGAATACCATAGGTAATTATCAATCGCCATCCTTTCCAAAAGTTCTGCAACCTCATCCACTGTTTTTCTTATAAAAAATCCACCAACTTTAGCATCAATGGAATCTCTTATAGAACTTGTGACTCCATTATAAAATGTCCTTATGAGCATATCTTTTGGCAGTCCATGATGGGGACAGCTCCTCTGTAACTTTGTAAACCTCTCCCAAGCTTCGCTCAAGGATTCATACTCAAATTGTTGGAATGAAGTAAGCTCTTTCACCGCCTTTGCTGTCTTAGATGGTGAAAAATATTTAGTTAGCGACTTCGTCGCCAAATCATTCCAATTAGTAAAAGAACCAGGTGGTCGAGATTTTAACCATGCTTTAGCCTTGTCCTTAAGAGTGAATAGGAATAATCGTAGCCTTCATGCATCACTAGACACACCATTGTACTTTAGTGTGTCACAAATCTCCAGAAAATTTGCAATGTGGTCGTTTGGGTCCTCATTCAACATCCCATAAAATGGAATGGTTGATTGGAGCATCTGTAGCAAAGCAGGCTTTATCTTGAAACTATTAGCTTCAACAATTGGCCTTGTTATGCTTTGCCTTGTACCGCTTAACCTAGGTAGTGATGTGTCCAACAACACCCTTGTATCAGCAGCTTGATTCCCTGCATTAGCCATAGTATTCAGTTATTCTTAAACACATCTTCAATTCTCCTTCTTAAACCTAGTGAGCTCTGGTATGTATATGAGTGATTTCTTCCCTGATTTTTTAGGTATTGTGCATACACCGAAGAACTTTGCAAAATAAAAGACAAAAGAATTAAAACAAAAATAAATAAAATTTGGTGCCTTAATCCAACAAAAATTAAATTAATTATGATGTTAGAATCGAATCCTTGGCAATGGCGCCAAAAACTTGTTGGTGCAAAATCGCAAATGTACGGTATCGCCAAGTAGTATAAAAATATCGTTCCGCAGAGACTCGTTAACCCAAGTTTCTATTGTCTAAGGCTATCGAATATAGAATTTGGAAAAGAAAATTAAATAACAACTCAATTAATTTCTAAAATAAAACAACTCTAAGAATGAAGGAATAAACTATTGATGGAAGCAATGGTTAGGAATTGAATCTTTTCACAATCCTTAGTTAACCTCAATTAATGGGCATACTAATCTCGCAAATCTCGGGTAATTTTAAATTATTGATTAATCTTTCTCAAGTAATAACCAATTTTAATTCATAACCTTCAAATAAGATCATCAAATCCTAACTCTCGTTGTGAACTCAATCCTCTAAATCAAATTATAAATTTATTCACCCACACCCGATTGAAAATTAAATTCACTTATGATATCTCCACCTATAAACAATTTAAATCTATATTTATAGGTCCATTAAGATTTTGATCTCTCAACCTAAAACCCTAATTTTAATTATGCAAATGGTGATCAAACATTAACATATAATTAGCACAATAAACATAGTTTGCAAGAACTAATAATTCATTAATTAAAGGAAAAACTAATTCATGTTAAATCATCAATCCCTAACCAACATGTATTTAGCCTAACATGTTGTAAAAATATTCAATAAAGTTCCCAAAACAACTCATGAAAATTACAAGAATAAAAGGGACATAAGAAAATAAAAAAAAACTATAAATTGTGCTCTTGAATCTTGACTCTTGATCTCTCTTGAGCTCTCCCAATTTTTCTTGCGCTTTTCTGGCGTCAATTTCTCCTACAAATCGTCTTCAAATGTTAAGTAATTGATTCCCAAAAAATTTTCAAGAGTCCTCCTTAAATAGGCTACATTTAAGTGACAAAACTTTTCCAATTAGTCCGGCCTACGACAGCAGTGTTTTTGCTGCTATCTCAGCCGAGATTTAGCCAATTTTTCTCCTCTAAGCTGTTGCTGTAGCAGCAAAATGCCCTTCATCAGCCCCTTCTTATACACTATAAACGCGTCCATGCATTTTCGGTGCGTTGCTAAATCCAAGTCGAACACCCTCTAATCATCCCAAAAGATTCCCAATTTCACCTAAAAAAATAAAAAAACTAAAAAAACTAAATACAAATATTAACAAATTAATTAAAGCATAAAAATTACCTAATTACTCAAATAAAATATCCAAATAAAAAATAAAATTACACACAAACACTAATAACATTTAAAGTCAAAATTCAATAAAAAAAAAAGGCTAAAATTGTTGTAGTTATAGAAAAATTATTGTCTCCTATGAGTAGTTCAAATCACAAAAAATATGCACACCCTATTGAAAAGAGTAGAGTTCGAATCATCTCTATTAATAATTAAAAAAAAACTATCGAAAAACTACAAATTCATATGTTATGTGTAACTATGAATAGTACTTGCAATTTGTTTGTTAACTTTATATTAAATACAATTTAAGTTACTAAAATATTTCGTAATTAATTATATTTAGCAACATTATATGCTACCATTAGCCATGAATAGTTAATTGCAACAGCTGAATCAAACAAACTTTTAGTAATAGTAAAAATTTTTCATTTAATTTTGTAAAAATTTTATTGTGGATATAAGATAATATTCTAATTTGAAATAAATTGAACACTTTCATGAATATATATATATATTGTCATTAGATGTCACATAACATTTCAATAGATTTTTGTAATAAAAAAAAAAAATTTATGATACAAATTAAAATTTAAGAATTATAGTGGAAAACACATTTAAAATTTTTAAATATTGTAAATTGAACATAGGTTATTAATTAATTAACATTAATGTGTAGTAGTTTGAAGATTATATGAACTTTCATTAGAGAACTGTATGTGCACACCATATGAATAACACTGTACTATAGTTAAATAGAGGAGGAGCAAATTTAAAGTTGCATAAGTTTTTTTTTTTAATGAAAAAAATGAATTTTTATTGATTGAAAATTAGAAATATATATATATATTACAATTGAAAAGTATTAAAATAAAATCTCACTCAAATCATGAAATATCTTATTGATATTCCTTAATCGTGTTGACATAGTTTTTTTTGGACTCTATTTGTTTGCGAAAAATTTTCAAAAAATATTTTCCCTTAATTTTCAGTATTTGGATTATCAAAAAAATTAATAAAAAATAAATTATTATTTAAAAAATAGATAAAAAACGGAAAAATAACTTCTCTTAATATGAAATTATTTTTCAATATTTAAAAATAAGAAAAATTTACTTAAAATATCTATTTTTTTAGTTCTTACTTCAGTTTTGCCTTTCTTTTTTTATTTTCTAGTTATTTTTTTCTAATTTTTTTTATCTTATTATTTTTATTTTTTACATTCTCTCCTTCTTTTCTCCTTTCTCTCTTTTATTTTTTTCTTTTGATCTTTTTTTCATTCTTTTGTATAGATTAATTTTCATATATATTTATCAATACATTAGGTCAATTATAAAGAGTTTAATTTGTAAAGAACGTAAATTAGATTCATCACAAAAAGATAATTTGAGTAATAAAAAATGTTGATGCTACAATTTTTAGAATTACAACTAAATATCGAAAAATATTTTATCTGAAAAATATTTTCATGGAAAACCAAAATAAAATATTTTCCGCAAACAATAGAATCTTGATGTACATTTCAATGATCCGTATACTTAATAGTTTTAATTAGTCACAAAATTAATTTTTTGATCTTTGAATGAATATGATTAAAAAAATATCAATAAAAATTTCACAATTAGAAAACAATCCTAGTCCAACAACCAAATCTTATAAAGAACAGTAACTCTATAAAGAAAAAATCAATATCTGAATTTACTTAATGTAGAAAACGAAATAATATAAATTAAATAAAAATAAATAATAAAATATTATTATTCATCTAAGAAATAATCGACATTGATAAAAATAAAAATGTTTTGATACAAACCAGAGAAAAAAATGAGAGAGAAAATGTGGCTGGTGTCTGATAGAAGGTAGCTTACTCCGAAATATTTATGAGAACTGGATAAGAAGTCAAGTGACAGGAAAATGAAAATTTAGCAAGAAATTTCGCCGTAAGAGGAAAAAATTCCAAGGTTATTAAAAGAAGAAAGAGACCAAAATTATCCCACAAAGATGCTATGAAAAGAGTCCAACAAAGAATATACTATTAAAATATTCGAATCTTGTCAATAATATAATATAATAAAATATAAAATTAGAGCTGGCCACATTCTGGTTCAAATTCGAAATTAATCTGGCCAACCTAAAATCAGCTTGAACTGATCCAAAATTGGGGGAGCCTGAATGAACCTAAAAAATCAAACTATAATTGAACTGAAGTGGAACCAATCTTAATTCGAGACAAGTTAATTTTAATTCGGTTCCATTTAAAATGTTTCGGTTCATAAATTGTGACTACCCCTATTTGTATCTATACTAATAGAATTAGAACATATTATATTATTCATCACTTGCATTTAAAAATATATCTATTTATCTTTTTGTTTTGCAATATTGTATTATTTACACTTTATTAAAGTTTTTGTTAAAATTTCCGTTAAATAATGTAAAGTTGTCAAAATAGCTATTGAAAGTAATTACTATTTATCTTTTCTGTTTGACTCTATTATAATATTTGGGATAAATCCATTATGAATTTTTGTGAAGTTTGATATTTTATTCTATTGAGTCCTTCAATTTTTATTGTATTTTATTAAGTCCTCAATCTTTTATTTTTGTATAAATTAAGGACAAATTAGACTGAAATAATGAAATTGTGAAATAAATTCTATTTACTCTATCACAATTGTGATGTCGGTGGTAAGTTTTAACGGTGAATGTATCATTAGAATTATCAATTGAAGCAAATTACCTCCATAGATATTTTTTCTTACACCAGGTCTTCACTCTTTTTCTTTCATTCTTCACAAAACGTATCTCTAAACTTTTCATAACAACATATTTAGCAACATCGCACCTAAATTGTTGCACAATTTCGTTACTTCAAATTAATTTGTCCTTAATTTATATGAAAATAAAAGATTGAGGACTTAACAAAACATAATAAAAATTAAGAGACTCAATAAAATAAAGTGTCAAAATTCAGGGACTTTATAATGAGTTTATCCTACCATTTGCCTCCTAACACTAAAAGTTATATTTTTCATTATGATTCTAATTTTTATCAAATAACTAATTATAAAATTATAATTATACTATCTAATAAAATAAAAATACCTAATTTTGACTTTAATTTACTCAAATTTTTAATTAATTACTAATTAATTATTTTTAATTTTAAATATCTTTAATTAAATATTAACTTGAAATATCTATGTTGCATAAAAAATTTAATCAAATATAAATATATTTTTATCTTCAAAATATTTTTTATTTGAATTGTTAGTATAAACTATTAGGTTTATTAATTAAATTAATTAAAATTATTTTTTATTTTATGATTGAATTACCTTTGGATTAAATGTTATTTTGGCTATCTATATTTATTTAATAAAAATTTTGATAAAAGGGTAAAAATATAATAATGCGAAAAAATAAAATTATATTTTAAAAGTCAACGGATAAGTAGTATAATATAACAAATTAGAGAGGCAAACAATAATTATTTCTAATTAATCTATATTCCATTGGAGAGTATAGTTGTCACTTAATAACAATTAACAGTAATTTTAATATAAAGAGTATAATATTGCAGAAAAAATAAATAAATATATTTTGTAAATATTAAGATGAAAGTAGTATAATATGGTAAAATAAAGAGAGTAAATCATAATTAATCCATATATAAATGATATTCGGTTTGCCTTGTAGGAGTGTGCAAGCCTTTTAAATTAGCCGAACTGAAAATTGAATCGACCCAATTCGGTTTAGTTTATAAGAGGAAATTTTTTTATTTTTTTGAATCGAATTGAGCCAAATTTTTAGTTTGGTTCGGTTTTTTACTTAAAAAATTCAATTAACCAAATTAACCGAATTTTAATAATTTTTTATTTTTTAATTTTTAAATATTATAATAATGTAATACAAAATTAAAATAACTTATATTTTTAAAAAATTCAGTTATTTCCGTCGGTTTGATTTTCATTTTAAAATTTTTTAATATTTTGATTATTTTAGTTTGATTTTCGTTTTAGTTCAGTTCTGTTCTTATTTGGTTCAGTTCGGTTAATTTGATTGGATAAAAAAATACCCAAAAACCGAATGCACATAGTGCCCTGAATAAATCTGTGTTGGCTAGTGGTTTAAGGGTAGTAACTTAACTTAATGGTAAAGGTAAAGAGAGAATTTTGTTTTTTGGCACAAATTAATTAATGCAATATACAATTACCAATTTAACCCTTAACACATTGATGGCAATGTTATGTCTATATTACATTAAAATAAATAGAAAATGGAGGTAAAAGAAAGTACAATTTATACCACCAATTTAAAGAATGTGGTAGTAAGAGGTATTAAAGTCCCATTGAGAAGTGACGGTTCGAACCCCACTTTCCATTTTCTCCCCGAAAAAAAAAATACAATTTATATAGCCTAAAATCTTGCATATGTAATAGGAAGAAACATAAAAGAAAAATCATAGACATATTTTGTTGACATTCTAATAAGAATGTGGCGTGAGACAATTTCAAGTTTTGTCTATTTTATTCCATTAAAAAGCTTTAGTATTGTTAAATACCTATTATTTCATAAATTTATTTTTATTTTTTTATTTTTAAAATAATAAAATAATTTTTTAAAAATAAAAAATACACATATCTATTAATGCATTTTTCTTAGCAACTTTTTTAGTATAAACAAATAAACAATCATATAGCTCTGGAAAAAATGAGATGTTGTTTTTCATTTAAAAAAATTAAAAGAAAAATATTGGAGTTTTTCATGGTTATTGGAACTTTAAATCATGCTCTAATTATTTCATGTAATTCCGGAAAAAAAATTTGTATGAAATTATTTATATATACACACATCAATATCTTGACATACAATATAGAACACATTATTTTAATGCATATTTAGGCTCCTATCTTATTTTGCAAAATTATTACAAATTCTTATTTAAAAAAATTATTTCAAGTTGATCTCAATTGATTTTCTAATATTTACAATTTTTAAATTGCTTTTTTTTTCTTTTTTTAATACATGGCTTGGCACCCTTTTTCTCTTTAAACATATTATAAGTATTTTAATTTTTTATACAATTTTTTGGTTCCTTTTTTTGGAATAAAATTTGAAAGTTAATATATTTATTTTGCGAATTTCAAACTTTTTGAATTTAATTACATATTAATTTTTTTTGAATTGTAAACAATACACACTTTGAGTCCAGACGTGTAAATAAATCAAATTGAACTTTGAGTTTGATTCGTTTATTTTTGAAAACATACTAAAACTTTTAAATTAATATAATTTTTAATTTTTTGTAACTTTTATGAATAAATTTATATGAATAAATAAACTCTATTAAATCTAATAAAGTTTATATTAATAAAAAATTATAAATTTATTAAATATTAAATCTAATAAAGTTTATATTTATTAAAAAATATAAAAATAAATTTATATTCAAGGACAAACTATTATTCATATATGATCAATATTAAATCTAATAAAGTCAATCGTAATTTTTTGTATTTTTCATAATTCATTTTTTTTTGTCAGCAAGATTTTTCAATATCATGATTTAGTCTTTTTTATTATTTAAAAAAAATAAATCACCAACTCATATAATAACATATTATTATTTTTACTTGAATAAATAGATATTCAGTTGGTAATCATAACGATCTAATTGTAAAACTAAAACTCTACAAATATATATATATATATATTGATGGTTAAGACACACAAGCCTATATCTTAAAAATACATATAAATTATTCTAATTTCATAAAAATATATATTTATTAGAGATTAGAAAAAATTTAAATGAATTATTTACTTTTTGGTCATTATTTCCTCTTTATTAATAAAATTTTTATATATTTAATTTCTTCTTTAAAAAAATTTTGACACACAAAAGTATGAGAAATATAAACATTCCACATTGTAGATCAAAATATCATATGATCATTTCACAATGTAAAACAATAAAAATTATTATTATTATTTTATATTTATACACACATACATACATATAAATTATTCTAATTCTTTAAATCTATATTTACAGCTTATTAAAAAAATTAATAACACAATATGTTGCTTATTTTATTAAGTATTATTTTCACTAGATAATAAATTTTGTTATATATCAAGAATACTCAAAAAAAAAATTTAAAGCCAAGTCATTTCTTCGGTAAAAAATATAAAAAATAAATAGAATGCATATATGTAAAAAAAGAATGAGAAAGAAATATATTTATTAGAAATATAAATATTTGTATTTAATAAATACATGACAATCTTTGATATGAGAGTTTTTTTTTTAATTAGATGAAATTTAATAAGTCAACTCCATCTAAATTTTTGTTTTTCAAGATTTATTTTCCATATTTAAATAATTGATTTAAGAATAATGCTCTAAAAATTCTAACTATAAATAGGGTATATTTGTTACTAAATAAAATTTTTATATATCAAAATTACTATAGTATCCTTAAAAATAAAAATAAAATCTCTAATATATCCTTTTGTGTCGGTATAAATTATGCCATTTAGCATTAATTTTTTGTTTAAGGTCTAATTGACTGATATTTTGAATCTAATGACTAAATTCGAGTAAAGCTATAAAAATGATAGAAAAATATATATATTTAATAATCAATACAATATAATTGTAAATATTGTAAATTTCTCATTCTCTATTAAATGTTAATCAACTCAATTTAGTTCAGTTTTTTAATATTTACAAAATGGGAAAGGAGAGGTTCCCATTTTGCAATATTTTTAATTTCCAAATTTACTCACTCTCTATTTGTCTATATATGGGTTAATTACTATGACATCTCTAAGATTTGACCTATTATATTATTAGTTTTTTTTTTTTAATAATTAATTTAAATGTTCTTGAAATTTTACTATGTTAAATTATTACATTCCCACCATTTTATTTATCATTAAATAGACCAATTTAAAAAAATTAAAAATTATATTTTATTCCTAAACTTATAGTATAGTTTTAAATTTGTTCAAATTTTTATCAAATTAATATAGTTTTTTTTACTTTATTATGTTTCGATTGTAATAATAATTATAATATCCAAATAATTTTTATTTTTAATATAAAATATATTTATTTAGAATCGTCACAACTTCGATATAACTATGTAATAAGTACTATATTAATTAGGATTTAGGGATTTTAATATAAATGTCCAAAAAAGGACCCCTATTTGCCAAATATATTACTAAAATGCCCACTAAAATTAAAAATAATTATCTCCGTGTCTTTTCTCTTCCTCTTCGCCTCTCCTCCTCCTTGGCTAAAACCCTCCCTTTCTCAAAGCTCCTCCACTCTAACCAATCATCTCTGTCGCTCATGGGAAGGAGCGCCCCGCCTCTTTAGCTCTACTCGGCCTAAGCTTCTTCTATTTTATATTTTTTCTTAAGCTTTTTTTTTTTCCATTCCTTTCGTTTATTGTATTTTCTTTTGCAACCATAAATCTACAAAAAATTTTGAAATGATTTGTTGTGACTTTTACGATTACATCTTTTCATTTGAAATTGGTGGGCAAATATCAGTGAATGGTAAAAACCCGAGTCTTTTTTATACCAAAAATTTGAGCAAATGATTAGGTTTATATAATTGATTTCATTTTCTTGTGTTTTGTTGATTTTGTAGGGTTAGTGTTTGGAAATTAATGGCGTCCAAGTTGCATCAATTGGTGTCCAAGGCATGTCAAGCGTCTCAATTTGTTGCACTGAACTACTTTCTACAAGCAATTGTTGGAGCAGCATAAACAATATATTCAAGAATTTGCCACTGTTGAGAAGTGCAACGAGTTGTCAGAGCAATTGTTTTACACTCATCTTGCAAGGTTTACCTTCTTTTTACATTGTCTTGGAATTCTTTTAGAAGATGGAGAAATAAGAATTGGAAGATGGAGAAATATTGCTCTTAGATTTTACTTTCTTTTGTTTTAGAGCAACACCTCTTCTCTTTATCAATTATTCTTTCAGGCAGAGCTTAAATTTGTGGAACAAAATCTTTTTTTTCTTTGGAAGGATGTTTGGTTTTGTGATGGTTTTGGGTATTTACATCAAATTGGTTACTTTCCTTGCTTTTTCTTTGTTTCATAATTCATTGATGGATGTGGGCATTTTGCTAATGGTTCTCATAAGAACATCTTTCGTACACATAGTTGAATTGTTATTGGACACATTTATTATATAAACTAGGTTAGCTAATAGATTCCTGGATGCTGCAGTTGTAAATTTTTTGCCAATTTTGTGTGTCATGCTTCTTTTTCAACACTGTTCCTAAAAAAGTGTCCCAGTGCTGCCTGTTTATGCATATGAAATTATATATATTTTTAGACATTATATGCAAATATAAAGGATAGCATAAATAGGGTCATGATGTTTAGGCTTTTTGCTATATTCAAGCCTGAGTGAAATTGTGGATTGAAGTTTGAAAGCTTGACCCTGTTCCAAAATTATATATTTTCTTGATTCGTAGAGTTTCATGTATATTTTGGCCCTTGTTCCAAAATTGATGAATAAAAAGATGAAAAGCGGGCGTGTTAATTATATTTTATTTTGATGTTCATTGTTTTATCGATGTATGAATTTCCTTTCATCTTGCACAGGTGTATTCAACAGAAATAATAATAATAATAATAATAAATTTTCAATTTTATATGTATTTTTTACAATTTAGTATACTTTAAGTATATTTTACGTTTCTGATACATTATATACTTAATAATAATAATTTTTTATATCAAAAAACGTTTACCCTCAATAATTTTGTTAATTTTTTATATATTATATATTTAACAATTAAATTTAATACTCTAAAAAAATTAATAATTACAATAAGGAATGAAGTATTTTCCGTATATGGTTAATAATTATAATAGAGAATGTAGTATTTTCTGTATATGATCTATATCTGATCAGTTTATGATCCGTATCTGATCAGTATATAATTCCTATCTAATCAGTATATGATCTGATATAAGAAATTAAATTTAATAATTTATACAAAATAAATTATTAATTTTATTCTTGACTTTTAATTTATGTTGATGACCCATTAAAACAAATATTTTCCGTATATAGTTAATAATTAAAAAAATTTAATAATTAGAATAAAGAATGAAATAGTTCCTACACTTGTGGAATTATTATTATTATTATTATTAAAACAAAAAATTTGTAAAATTTCAAATTTAAATTTTTAACATTTTGTGTCATATAATGAATTAATAATTAAAAAAATTTAATAATTAGAATAAAGAATGAAATAGTTCCTGCACTTGTGGAATTATTATTATTATTAAAACAAAAAATTTGTAAAATTTGAAATTTAAATTCTTAACATTTTGTGTCATATAATGAATATTTTCTCATTAAAATAAATTAAATTAGTAATGATTTTTCTATTTCTATTAATTACAATTTATAGGTAAAGATTTGAGTAAATTAATAATGAATGTTTTGTAATAAATTCATAATATTGCAGAACAAAACCAAAAATCTCATATACATTCTACAAAACCAAAAAAAAAATAAAAAAAATAAAAACTAAAATAGAAAAAATGAATCGAAAACCAAAAATAAACCAAAAAGATACAAAATTATAACATGTTAACATCTTCTAGTGCGTCATCAACAAAAAAAAATTCAAAGAAAATCAAAATAATAACTCTCCTTCAACTATGAAATATTTAGAAATAAAATAAAGATTGCATAAATACGATAAACATACAAAAGAAACTCTGTGATACAACTACATTGCTATTAATAAAAAAAAAGTATAAGAAACCAAAAAAACCAAAACGATATCAAATTATAAATGCAACATAAAATGGCAACATCCTCTTATGACTCAATAACACCAAAAAAATTTAAAAAAATATTAATTTTTAATTTTTTTTTCCAATAATGACAACCTACTTAACTCCAAAGAAAATGTTTAACTTTAAGTTATAGTATATTTTTCATTTATTTTCAGTTTCCTATATAATAACAAAAGGAGACTTTAAGATATAGGCATGTCTATGCTTCTTTTTCGTGGAGGAGGACTGATAAAATTATTTTCAGCATCTTGTCAATACAAAATTAAAAAAGAAACCAAAAAGCAACAAAAAATAAATTACAAAAAAACTAATAACAATATTAATATATACCACATCAACGCCCTTCACATTTTGTTTACCAAGACCACTAGAATGAGTAGAAACAGAAATAGAATCAACATTTTCAACACCCTATTTAATAAAAAAAAATTCAATTATTACAATGGATAATAGAGTATTTTCCATATGTGATCCGTATATGATTAATATATAATCAGTATATGATCAATGTACTGATTTCTTACACTTTTATTAAGTTTTATAAGGAAAAATGAACAATAATAAACAATCTCATTATATATTTCATTATATTTAATTAAATATATTATTATTATTATTATAATAGTCTCATGGCTGCTATGTTAGAGATTTTGTTCGTGATGACTTGAATATATATTTCAAATGCATGAAACTTGAAATATTTTTTGTTTATTTCTGTTGTATTATTTGTATATTTAAGTTTATTTTTTGCGTATGACAAGAATAACATAATATCAGACAAATATATGTATAAATATACGAATTTATATTTCTAAGTATTGTTTAGGATCGTAAAACAAAAAAAATTACATATATGAAAATTTAATTATTTATTAAAACTAATATGAGTTTTATAATTTAAATATGTTAATTATAATATCTGAAATAGAGCACAATGCCCATATATATATATATATATATATATATATAAATGGATGGGAGAAAAAGCATCAAATGATGAACCAAAGCGCCTAGCACCCAAAGGTCATCTACTTCATGTGTTGCACTCCCCCCCTCAAATATTATTAAAAGAAAAATAAAGATAATACATGACAATCCAAAACAGGGTCCGATGGACTTAAGAAACACCAAGCTAAGCAAAACAAAAATTACAGAAGCCTATAGCATCGTTGAACATAAGGGAATGGCAATCAGCAGGATAGGTAGGCCACCTGGTGAATTGAGTCAGCGAAAAGCCGATAGAGGCAAGACGATTGACAACTTGATTACCCTCACGGAAGATGTAAGAAATATAAATCTGCCTGGAGCAAAGCAATGAAAGACAAGCTTCCCATTCATGGCAGACAGACCACGGGACAACAGAGGAACGACATTTCAACAGGTTGCAACAAGCATGGAATCACTCTTAATCCAAACCTGAAGCAAAGGAAGAGCAGCAAGATTCTTAATAACAAACATGACAGCTAGAATTTCCACTTCAAAAGCATAATGAACACCCAAAGGGATAGGAAAAAAGAATAAAGAATGACCATAACAATCTCTAACAATACCACCTGCAACAGAATTGCTAGGAGAACCACGAGCCGCTTCATCTAAATTAATCTTTAGCCACCCTCGAGGTGAAGGAAGCCAATGAATTGAAAAAATAAATGGAACAGGTTTGGGAATAGCAACAATGTAAAATCTTCGAAGCATAAGTAAATCAGAGAGAGCAGCTAACATGTGGCCAGAATGGAAAACTCCTACATCCTTAACCGCTCTACAGATGCAACAGATAGCAGAAGAAATAGGAGAAAAATCCTTAAGAAATGTGATGCGATTTCGAGTTTGCCAAATAAACTAAAAGGAAGTGACAACTCCTGCTCGCCAAAGAACTTGTAACTGAGACGCAAAGCGAGCCCTCCAAACAGTATTAAATAAATGCTGAAAACCTTACAAAATGTCTAGCTGAACATTAAACAAGCTAAAGAATGATGACCAAATGGTGGCAGCATAAGAGCATTGAGAAAATAAATAATCTAAGCTTTCCTCATTATTAGCACAAAAATAACAACGAGAGACCAAAAAGATCCCTTTATTTCGTAAATTATGGTCAATGGGAAGCTTGTTAAAAAAGCTCACCATAGGGTAAATGATCGGGAAGGAGGTAAATAATGTCTCCATACCTCCTTTCCACAAGCAACTCTAGGAAAAAGATGAACGGTAAAGGTTATAAGCCTCCTTAGAGGAAAGAAAACCATCTGATGAACCCCTGTAAACAAAATAATCCTCAGGAGAAGAAGAATGAGAGATACGCAGAATATCATCACAAACTTGTGGATAAGAAGCTCTAAATTTATGAGAGAGGTTCCAACTTCCATTGACATAGACATCCGAAATTTTGGCCTGAAGATGAGGGCACAACCAGATAGGAATATCAACATGATCTGCAATAACATAGCCTAACCAATTGTCATTCCAAAAATGAAGGCGAGAGGTACTTCTAATAACCCACTGATAAGTTTGTTGAAGATCAAAATAACACAATATGATTGAGGACCAAATGGATGAGAAAATATGAGAGGGACGAGCTGTGTTGGCAATAATAAGAAATCGAGATCGAAGAAATGAATAAACAAACCCATGATCGGAATGGACATTCCATGCTAGTTTACATAGCATAGTAAAGATTAGGCAATGAAGCCATTTAAGGCCTAGCCCACCTTCTTCTTTGGGGCGACAACAATCATCCTATTTCACTGAGATAAGCTTTTTAGCACTAGTAGAACCCATCCAAACAAAATTTCTTATCATCTTTTCCATTAATCGAAGAAGAGCCATGGGCCATTTATAAATCATAAAAGAATGAATAAATGAACCATAAATAACAGAGTTGACAAGAGCCACACAACCAGCCATAGAAAGAGTTTTTCCTTTCCAATAATCAAATTTCGAAAGAACTTTGTCAGCAATAGGTTGAAGCCATCTTCTCGTAGGGCCCCTTTTGAAAAGCGGGACACCAAGGAATTTGAAAGGGAGTTGCCCATGCTTCATGCCCAGCATGGAGGAAAGCATAAACATTCGACAAGAGGACACATATTTGCCAAAATAAATATCAGATTTGTGCCAATTTACATGTTGGCTTGAAATCTCGCCATAAGCCTGAAAAAGACTAGCTAAATTTCGAATAGTAAACTTTGAAGCTCTACAAAAAAGGAGAATGTCGTTAGCATAGAGTAAACGTGAAGGACACTGCACTCTATTACCACCATACATAGGAACAAGAGAATTATTATTCACTATTTGTAAGATCTTCCTATTCAGATAATTCTCTCCAAGACAAAAAAGAACATATATATATATATATATATTAATACCCAAAACAAAAATTAAAACAAAAAATAAGAATAAGAATAAGAAAAAAAATTAAGAAAAAATTAAAAATTAAAAAAATAAGAATAACGATAATAAGAAAATATAATAAAAAAAATAGAGAA